>SJYC01119844.1:0-10684 GCA_006408675.1 Madoqua kirkii
GTTACTCTAGGTAGCTCTTGTCTTCCTACTTTTGCATTCCAGTCCCCTATAATGGAGAGGACATTTTTTTCCTGTGTTAGTTCTAGAAAGTCTTGTAGGTCTTCATAGAACTGTTCAACTTCAGCTTCTTCAGCATTACTGGTCAGGGCATAGACTTGGCAGAAGTCTTACCTGGCACCTCTGTCTCCAGGTCTGATCTATAGGAATTTTTTATTTTTTCTTGTCCCTAACTTAGTTGTGCCCTAACATCTCCAGGACTGTTTGAAGATATGAGGACAAATTATATATTTCAATTAGTTGCAATATGCTGCAGTTTTATTTTTCATATGTTCTCACATTCTTCATACTGTTATATACAGTTACATCAGGCCCTGCAAATGTAAGCCCCATTAATTTTTTTTATCTCTGTAACTCTAGTATCTAGAAATCTATCTTGCCTAAGTAGTAGGTGCTTAATACATATTACCTAGTAAATGAATAAATTAATGATTATTTTCCTCAATTATCTTACATGGTAAGTCTAGAGATAATATATTCTATTTGGGCCATGTTAAACTTTTATGTGGACTCTCCTCAGAGTCAACCAGTGCTGTTGCATCAAGCATTCTGAATACTCTTAAATATTATGGGGGAGAAAAAGGTTAAAATTTAAAATATTAGCTGTACTCATAACTTAGTTTCTTAGATGTTCCTCTTTGGAATAAAGGAATATGGTAAAGCACTTATTACATGGAAATACAGTTTATACAATAACAAACATTTGTTCTGTAAATCATCATCTATATGATAAGCATCTGCAAGGCAATACCCTTATCTTTTAAAATGTTATATGTTTATGCAAACTGGAAAGATAGAAATATACCTTCGCAAAAATCTAAGACAAAACTATCACGCAACAGGCTATTTCAACACTCAACTCATGCACCATTTAATTTGCTGAGGAGACTGCTGACTGACATAGAGATTCTGAAATAAGTCACTAAGAGGGCTGGTCACCTTAACCTGTATTGAGAGTTTCAATACAGATTTCCAGTTGGCAGGAATTGATGCTTTGAGTGAGCTCTCAGTTCCACTGAAGGTTGTCTCTGTCTTACAGGCAGGGGCAACCCAGTTCTGCCTTCCCTGACTTTTACCTGTTATTTTCCTTAGTCATGCGTGGGCTTCTCCTTGTGCAGCCTCATAGTGATTTCTTTCTACTGCTAAGCATTTGCCCTCTCCCGTGACCTGCTTCCTCTCCACTCATTCTCATCTATGACTATTACGTTATATTTGTCCCAAGTGATTCATAGTATGGTTCTTGTTCTTAAAAAAAAAAATCACTTCATAGAACTTCTCATTTTCAGCTCGCTTGTTAAAAGCCTTTGAATTTTGGTTATTTTTGTAGGATGTCACTGATTTGGCATTTTTCTAGAAACATCTGTCAGTCTAAATTATGCTGGATTGGGTTTGTGTCCATTTAAATACCAGAATTCACTGCCACAAGAAAGAAGCTGGATTAGAAGGAGCTTGATATCATATGCATGCTCAGTCACTTTAGTCGTGTCCAGCTCTTTGCAATGCTATGGACTGTAGCCTGCCAGGTTTCTCTGTCCATGGGATTTTCCTGGCAAGAATACTGGAGAGGATTTCCATGCCCTCCTCCAAGGGATGTTCCCAATGCAGGGATCGAACCAGTGTTTCCTACATTTCCTGCATTGAAGGTGGATTCTTTACTGCTGAGCTACCTGGGAAGCCCTTGATATCATATACTTGAATTAAAATGGGTTTTTTTGCCTATTTTGCATTTTAAACCCAAATGTATTTTGAAATAGATTAAACACTTCATAATAAATGGGAAATGGTGGCCCCACAGTTTTGGTAGATAGCGTATAAAACAGTCTGAAGCATGGTTATGGTGTCATAGGAATCATTGATAAATAATGATATCAACCATTGAAACTCAGCTCTAACCCAGTAGTTTTGTGTCACACAAACAGGCTTACTTCCTGCTTTCCATAATCCTCAAACCATGTTGTCCTTTCCTAATTGGTTGGAAATGTACCTTGGCCCTCATCCTGCCTCTTGACATCCTTAGCATTAGAACACACATGTATACACACTATGTTCAAGACCCGCTTTGTTCCCAAGAGGCTTCACTCACCACTCTGTCTTAAATGCATGAGCTTAATTGCCCTTCTGACCTATTGCCCTGTGATATGATACTGTCTGGAGGTATCAATAAGTTATGAATTTCTAGAAGCTAAGGCCTATCTTATTCTTCTTAATAGTTTAAGTAGTCAAATATTTCAAGAGAATTGGGCACTTAGTAAATATCTGATGCTTTTTAACATCTAATTGAGCCAGATATTTCATCCTGTTTGTGAGGGAGTGGGTGTTTTATGAACTCATTAAGGAAACAGCCTCTTTGCTTGTTGACTTATGGCCATTGTGGTGACTGACAAGAGACCCAGAGGGACTCCGGGCTGTCTCACCCTGGAGCTGAGAACCTAGAAAAACTAGACGTGCAGCCAAGACCAAAGAAGCACAAGACATTTCACAGCTGCAGTTTAGTGGAGGAGTCAATCTTACTATTTGCAGGAAGCTCCCCATTCATGCTGATGAACAGTGAAAAACTGACAATTCATAGTTTACAAATGTGATCCAGCATTAAAACTACACATTGATTTTCCCTTCTGCCTCTGGAAAAACTGGAATTCTAGTCTTTGCTGTGTTACCAAGGGATAAATAACAGGCTATAGCCTGGTGGACCCTTCTTTGAATGAGTAGGGAAGTCAGTGGCAAAAAGAAAATCATCACTGTCTTCTTCCAGTTCTCTATAGAAAATGTTGACTTATGGCTGATTTGTTAAATTTTCCCTTTGAAAAGACTTTTTCATTTCCTTGATGACTAAATACAATTTATTTCTTATTAGCCAACATAATGAGGTGCTAGCTTGCTATGTTAAAAGGAGCTACTTATAATATTATAATAGCTCTGTATTCTTGGGAAAGTGGCTTAAACTCTCTCATTTTCAGGGACTCTGTCTGAAGTATGAAGTTCTGGAAAATGTCGAGGAGTAAAAAAGCATGGATTGCAAATGAAAGGGGAGGGAATTATGACTTCTCTTCTACTTTTCAAAGTCCCTTTGTTCCTCTTTTAGATCCTTTCAGAGTCCTTCATGCTGTTCTCTTTTGTCTTCTCCTTTAGACTTTACATTGGTGAGGCCAGGGACAAGTTCTCTTAAACACTGCTCCAGCTCCAGTTGCTAGCACATTATTTGGCAAATAACTAACTACATAAATATTAACATATAATGATATTTGTGTAAAGTATACAGTTACTGTCCTTTCCAGCCATCCATACAAACAAAATAATTTCCTGTTTTGATCCATGTCCTTTTTTTTTGGAGTGTAATTACTTTACAATGTTGTGTTCATTTCTGCTATGCAGTGAATTTTATCAGCTGTATGTATACATCAGTCTCCTCCCTTTTGGGCCTCCTCCCACTCCTCTCTCAGTTCTACCCCTTTAGGTCATCACAGAGCTCCGAGCTGAGCTCCCTGCACTGTATATCACTAGCTATCTATTTTACACATGGTAGTGGATATTTATCAATCCTAATTTCCCAATTCATCCCACTCCCTTTTCCCACCCCTACATCTACGTGCTCGTTCTCTGTGTCTGCGTCTTTATTCCTGCCCGGAAAATAGATTTATCTGTACCCTTTGTCTAGATGCCGTATATATGTGTTAATGTATGATATTTGGTTTTCTCTTTCTGACTTACTTCACTCTGTATTATAAAACCTCATCACAAAAAGGTATGCCCTCCTAGAATCTTTTAATTTCATTAATAGCCTTATGTACCTGATACCACAGTAATATTTTTAATAAACAGACTGAGAAAGTTGGCAGTGGTGATTGGGTTGCTGAAACCAAGCATTTTCATCACGGCTCTGTCCCTAGGAAGAATGGCACAGCCAGGGTTTAGTTTTTGCTAGAGTTTAGAATTTCTGTATTTTCACTTGTGCTTTGACAGTTTCTTTGAACTTATAGATAAGGCCATTAGGGTAATGTCTTTGAGATATAACTCTCATGATTATATTAGTCATTTCAATGTCTTGTGACTGTCATTATATCATTGGTTGTCCCATAAAGTTGTCAGATAATCTGATAAACTTATTCAGATGAGGAGCAGTTGGTTTATCCATCACATTACATGTGTGTGTGCTCAGTTGTTCAGTCATACCCAAATCTTCACCACCTCATGGACTGTACACCTCCAGGCTCCTCTGTCCATAGTGTTCTCTAGGTGAGAATATTGGAGTGGGTTGCCGTTTCCTCCTCCAGTGGGTCTTCCTGACCCAGGGATCAAACTTGTGCCTCTGGCATCCCTGCAATAGCAGGCAGATTCTTTAACACTGAGTCCCCTGGCAAGCCCAGTTATTCTTTACAGGAAAGTGGGTAAGGAGCCCAAACGGTGGATAATATGTAATTAACATCAGCATACTTTTTGAAAATTCTTGGGAAAAGACCAGGGATACAGTAGGTTTACTGAGGATGAGTTATGACCAGGACTGAGCAGCCTTCTCCCTAGTCTCTTCAGGAAATCTTTGAAGTCTCATGTAGAAATTATATCAGGGATGAGGATTATACGGTTTTCCAGGCTAACAGTTCTAATTTGATTGTCCTTCCATGGATTTGGCAAATGTATTAGTTTTCTTATCCTGCTATAATGAATTACCACAAACCTCATTGGCTCAGATGGTAAAGCATCTGTGTACAATGCGGGAAACCTGGTCCAATCCCTGTATTGGGAAGATCCCCTGGAGAAGGAAATGGCAACCCACTCCAGTATTCTTGCTTGGAGAATCCCATGGACAGAGGAGCCATCCATGGGGTCGCAAAGAGTCGGACACAACTGAGCGGCTTCACTTTCACTTTAGTGCTTTAAAACAACACAAACTTGTTAGCTTAAATTTCCTGAAAACAGAAGCCAGAAACAAGTCTTACAGGGACAGATATCAGTGATATCTGAAAGACTGAAGGCAGGAGGTGAAGGGGACGACAGAGGATAAGATGGTTGGATGGCATCACTGACTTGATGGACGTGAGTTTGAGTGAACTCTGGAAGTTGGTGATGCACAGGGAGGCCTGCAGTCCATGGGGTTGCAAAGAGTCAGACATGACTGAGTGACTGAACTGAGCTGAACTGATATCAGTGATGGCCAAGCTACATTCCTTCCAGAGATTTCAGGAGTAACTCTATTCAGCTTCTGGAGGGCACTTGCATTCCTTGGTTTGTGGTTCCTTCCTCCACAATCAAAATGCACTATGCCAATTTCTGTTTCCATCATCCCACCCCCTTTTCTGATTAAGACCCTCCTGTTTCCCTCTTATAAGTCCTTTTATGATTACATTGGACTCACCTAGATATCTAATCCAGGATAATGACAAATTTTCCATCTCAAGCTTCTTAGCTTAATCATGTCTGCAAAGTCCCTTTTGCAATGTAAAATAATATATTTAAAGGTCTGTACATGGATATCTTTGCAGGGGAAGAAGGGGTGGCATTAATCTATTTACCACAGTGAAATAAACCTAAATGCATACTTCTGAAAATGCCAATCAGACAAGATTTAAGTCTAGAAACAAAAGTTATAGCATGTCTTTTTCTCTTGGTGCCTTACTTAAGGTCTTGATTTTCCTACGTAAAATGCCATCCATATATTGCAGCTGCTTATTATCATTCTCCTTAATTAAGCTCGTATCTTTACTCAAATGTGAAGGGTAATCATTTGTTAGCTTAAGTTAGATCTCTGATCTAATGGAAATTACCTTGTGACACTGTAAAGAGAGTGAGGTTGTTTAAAAATATGAGACTATGCATTTCATACTTAACAAATGAAAAGCACTTGCATTCCTTGGTTTGTGGTTCCTTCCTCCACAATCAAAATGCACTATGCCAATTTCTGTTTCCATCATCCCACCCCCTTTTCTGATTAAGACCCTCCTGTTTCCCTCTTATAAGTCCTTTTATGATTACATTGGACTCACCTAGATATCTAATCCAGGATAATGACAAATTTTCCATCTCAAGCTTCTTAGCTTAATCATGTCTGCAAAGTCCCTTTTGCAATGTAAAATAATATATTTAAAGGTCTGTACATGGATATCTTTGCAGGGGAAGAAGGGGTGGCATTAATCTATTTACCACAGTGAAATAAACCTAAATGCATACTTCTGAAAATGCCAATCAGACAAGATTTAAGTCTAGAAACAAAAGTTATAGCATGTCTTTTTCTCTTGGTGCCTTACTTAAGGTCTTGATTTTCCTACGTAAAATGCCATCCATATATTGCAGCTGCTTATTATCATTCTCCTTAATTAAGCTCGTATCTTTACTCAAATGTGAAGGGTAATCATTTGTTAGCTTAAGTTAGATCTCTGATCTAATGGAAATTACCTTGTGACACTGTAAAGAGAGTGAGGTTGTTTAAAAATATGAGACTATGCATTTCATACTTAACAAATGAAATTCTGGTTTATTACAGCTGACAAAAAAGCAATAAAAATTAGCGGGAACTAAATATAGTCCAACTCAGCCTTCAAGATACAACCTAAGCGCTGACCTCTCTAGATAGAACTAGGCACTGCTTCCACTTCCTCTCTGCTATGATAGCCTCATGTTCATCATTCTGTTAAGGCATTTGCCACATTCATGCTTGATCTGTTTATCATGGCTGTCTCCCAGACCACCTGTAAGTGCTTCAAGGACAAGCACTCATTCTGCTTTTCTTTGTACTAATGCCACCTAGAATGGTGTCTGACACACAGCTGGTGTTTTACTGATGCTTTTTGAGCAACGTGTTCCTTTGAAGGTTTGTTTTACATATCTTTGCTAGCTATCTTGCATCATTGACTGAGAAACACACAGTGATGAACCTGGTTCAAATAGGTGAATCAACAGAAATCTACTTCAGTCCTTGAGAAAGCAAATATGAGTCCACGCCCCTCCAGGTGATGGGTGCCTCATATTATTTCTCTGCACAAAGCACTATTTGCATCATTGACTGAGAAACACACAGTGATGAACCTGGTTCAAATAGGTGAATCAACAGAAATCTACTTCAGTCCTTGAGAAAGCAAATATGAGTCCACGCCCCTCCAGGTGATGGGTGCCTCATATTATTTCTCTGCACAAAGCATTTTCCAAACCATAATTAGGCAGAGAACACGAATTCAAGAGTATACAGGCAGGTAAGTATGCCTTCAAGGAGTAAGACAGAATACAAGCATCTTATTGAAAATTTAAAATCCTGTATTAACTGAGAATAAATTAGATCTAAACAAACAATTTTAAGGATGAAGTTCGGTAGTTCAGTTTACAATGTGTGAATCTAATACACAGGAATGCTTAAAATCAATTATAACTCCTTTTCAACTTGCTTTTATGCAAATCAAAATAATATTAAAATTTTTAAGCTTCATTGAGGTATAATTGATATACATAAATTATACCTACTTAATGTATGTATTTTGATGAATTTGGACATATGCCTATAATGTCACCACAGTCAAGGTCAATACTAAGCATATCCATAATCTCCAAAATTGTTCTTTTGCGTATGTGTTTATGTTTTGTGGTAAGGACACAATATGAAATCTATCCTTTTAATATATTTTAAAGTATGCATTACCATGTTGTTGTACTGTAGAATTTATTCATCTATTTATTCAAATGAAACTAGTACCCATCAAACAATAACCCCACTTCACCCTTCTCCACTCAGTGGTAAGCACCATTCTATTGTCTGCTTCTGTGAGTTCGGCAGATTAAGATGCCTAATATAACTGAAATCATGCAGTATTTGTCCTTGTGAGACCATATTATTTCATTTAGCAGAATGTCTTCTACGTTCATCTATGTTGTGACATATGACAGAATTTCCTTCTTTTTTAAGGCTGAGTAATATTCCAGTATATGTATATACCACACTTTCTTTACCTATTAATTTGTGGATGGACATTGTGTTGTTTACCTGTTTTGGCTGTTGTGAAATGGTAAGGATGAAATGAACACGAGTGTGCAGTTACGTCTTCCAGACCCTGATTTGTTTTGAATATCTGCCTTCATTGCTTTGGTTATTTAGCAACCATCTTATAATTTTGTCAAGCTTTACGATCTTCCTAGAGATTTAAAAACACACAAAAAAGCCTTTTACGTTTGTTACTGGTAGTGACTCCTAAGCTTCCAGAATCTGGGCAATAGGGTGTGAAGGTCTTTTAGGCACTCTGTTTTTAATGGCTCTCTAGAGCACACCAGCAGCTGCTTTCTGGAAGTCAGAAAAAAGCATTCTTACATCATTCTCTCATAACCTGCTAGTCTAAAGGAAAAGGAACTGTTAACAAGCCCATTCATAAAGTTAGTTGGTATTTCTTAAGCTTTCTCTAGGTCACTTTTTAAAATCTTTGTTGAGAAGAAAATGAAAAGATATTTTTTTATTTTTTCTTGCTCACTTCTCTGTTCCCATCCTGCTTCAGAGGCACCTCATTTTCCATCTATCCCTAAAATACTGCTATTCTTAGGTCTTAATAAACTCCATCCATTTTCCTTGGGTGATATAATCTATTCATATTCTGCTTGAAATAATGTTCAGTTCAGTCGTTTAGTCGTGTCCAACTCTTTGCGATCCCATGAATTGCAGCACGCCAGGCCTCCCTGTCCATCACCAACTCCCAGAGTTCACTCAAACTCACGTCCATTGAGTCCATGATGCCATCTAGCCATATCATCCTCTGCTGTCCCCTCACAAATCTTAAATGTCAACCTTGATAGCATATATGTACCCCATACTCTACATGTATAAAATTGTCCTTAATATACTTCCATCAACACCTGCTCTATTTTCTATATTCCCCAGCTCTGTGCATTATACTTTGATGTCTTCAATTACTGAAGCAATAAACTAGGAAACCTCCATACCCTCCTCCTGCTCCCTATCTTTCAAACCCAAGTCCCATTTATTCTACTTGATTAATTAAGGAAGTTGAACCTAGCTGTTCCCTTCTCTGCTGTTCATCCTCTGCTATTGAACACCTTGGTTTACACTCATAGCACCTCCTATGGGAATACCATAATTGTATCTTTAAGATTCTTCCTGCCTCCTGGTTTACAGCCTGTCTTCTCTGTTGCTGAAAGTGATCTTCCTTATAAATCTAACCATGAGATTCTACTGGAGACTCAAAAACTAAGTACCTCCATTGTGTATTCCATAAAGTCTATCCATAATTTGACCTATAAAACCCTGTAAGTAAGTTTTGGGTTCTTTCTTTTTACCCCTCCAGATTTATGTCTTTCCTCAGTATTCACTGATCCTCAAACTGTAGGTATCCTGAGCTCTGCACACTCTCAAACATCATATTCCCACACCTTTGTGCCTTACCCTGCTCCCTAAGCCTGTGTATGCCCACCCTGCCTCTTCCTGATCCCCTTGAGAGGCACTTTCTTGTCTTCCAGAAACACTTCACAGCCACCTTCTCCAAGGAGCCTTTTGTCAGACTTGTCCACCAGCAGAAATGAGTAGTTCCGTCTTTGTGCTGAAACTTACACCACCCTTTTTTTCCTTCCAAAAGTGATCGGCCACTTGGGTGGCCTAGCAGAAGTGCTGCATGTAACCAGGTCTTGGTTTTCTGGTTAGGAGTATGATTCTCTCCTCTTTACTGTCCTGATCAGGAAATACGCACCTCCACCATCATTTTTCTAAAAATAATACTTTCTCCCAGGCTGAAGGAAATATTCCAAAATATTCTGAGTACTCTGTTTAAGGAAAACCTTGAAATATCAAAAATTTAGAAAATAGATACATTAATGGCTGGTTATTTAGGTTTGTTACTAAACACTGATTCAGTACCTACCAGACACCTATTATGCCAAACATTGGTGCTGGACACTGGGGTTCAAAAGTTGGGAAAACACAGTCCCTCCCCTTGGAGAGTATCTTCTAGAGGAAGGAAAGGGAGAAATTTTGTATACAAAGTGATTTATTTTGTATACAAAATAAATAATAGCTTTATTTATTTATAAATAAAAATAAATACAGGGTTCCCCTTAGCAGCAGTTTTATCAGGAGCTTTTTATGTATGTTTTGATTTACATAGCATCTTTTGTGCACGCTTTTGGTTATATGTCAGATTTTTAAAGTATGTCATACTTATAGATTCCATAGAAGCACTATTCCAAATCGAGGAGGGAGCTTTGTTCCCCATTTTGATTATGTAAGATTCAAGCTTTCAGAGTTTGCCAGAGCCACTCTGATTTCAAAAATGGCATTAAACAGAACTATCTTAACCTTGTCAACTTGCCTGTGACACATGAAGGCACTAAAAGGCTCAGCCATCATATCCAGCTATCTGTTAGGTGCTGCTCACTGCATCTAAAATCCTAAAATTAGGGCAAGCCTCTTACTGAGCAGGAGGCAGCACTGGCGGGCCCCACGGGTTACTCCCTAGTCATCGCCTAATGGCTATTTCCATCCAGTGAAGCCTCGGAGAGAAATAAGAATGGTGTCCGTGACTTGTAAGTCCAGTTCTGTACAGCATGAACTGCGGACAGATCAGAGTAAAGCTAGGTGCAGAGAAATCATGATCTTACAGCAGCTGTAACAAATAGCAAAGTGCAGACCTAAATATAATATAGTTCTGCT
>SJYC01119845.1:0-20586 GCA_006408675.1 Madoqua kirkii
CAAACATAATTTACCTAACATTCCTAAAGTGTAAATGAAAACAGCTCTCCCCCAGCTCCTCATTCTGCTATGAGCTAAAGGAGCCCCTATTCCAACTTCTGGTTAAGACTCAAAGATTAGCAGAGACATGGCTTCAAACATTTCTAGCATGTATTCAAAATGGAGTCCACAAGTTTTCTGATAATGCAGAAGACAAAAGGAAAGGTAGATTCTGGGAGAAGGTGGATTTTGTTTGTTTGGCTCCCTTGAGGGCAGAAAGTGAATACTATTCATCTGATAGAAGGTGGATTTTGTTTCTTCAGTTCCCTTCAAGGCAGGAAGTCAGTACTGTTAATCTTTGAAACTCTACCTCCTAAGTAGAAATAGGACTTCTGACTATTGGGTTGTACTCAGTCAATGTTTGTTAGCTAGACTGGGCTCAGTCAGTGTGTATAGTTAAAAATATTCTTCGTTTATTCATCAAATCTTTAGTGAGTACCTACTATGTAATAAATGTGTTAGGAACTTAGAGATACAACAAGAGCTCAGATATAGCTACTGCTTTAAAAATTTTTATAATCTAAAGTAGCAGATATAGTGCAGGGAAAAGAATGTTAACTTTTTTTTTTACTTTACAATATTGTATTGGTTTTGCCATACTTCAACATGAATCTGCCACGGGTGTACACGTGTTCCCAGTCCTGAACCCCCCTCCCACCTCCCTCCCTGTACCATCCCTCTGGGTCATCCCAGTGCACCAGCCCCAAGCATCCTGTATCCTGCATCGAACCTAGACTGGCGATTAGTTTCTTATATGATATTATACATGTTTCAATGCCATTCTCCCGAGTCAGGACTTGAACTTTGTTTCTGCCACTTGCTAGCTGGGTCATGTTGGACTTGTTACTTAATCTCTCTAAGTCCCAGTTTCTTCACTTAAAAAAGTGATGTAATAACTGCTTTGTAGGATTGCAGTGAAGATTAAAGGAGACCATATGAGATACACTTTATCTGTAATTGTCATAATCTATCCTCTCTCCTATTCCTTCATCTCTACCCTGTAAATAAACAGAGCAAGAAACAGATCTCACTTACCCAGAGAGGAGAAGTGTGGTTCAGTGAAGTTGAGTGATCCAAGCTCATACAGCCAATAAATAGCAAGACAAGATCCAAGTGGCATTTATAAAATCATAGCGATTTCTAGTCCCCATCTCACACCTCCCAACAGTCTGATTCCATGATGAAAATCAGTCAGCCTCCTTCAGAGTAATCTTGGTCATGCCTTCCAAATACTCCAAGCCTGTTTTTGCATAACAATCTGAGAGTCTTTTTGGTTTTGTCTTGGTCTCCTTCCATGGGTTTGTAGGCTTTTTTTTTTTTTTTTAATGGTTTCACATGGACAGATTTTTACTTGGTCAGGTTTAGATTCTGGTAGCAGACCAACCTGACTTTGATGATAACTCCTGTTGTCAATGTGCCCAGAAAACCAGAGCCACAGGAGCTCCCACAAAAAGGAGCACAGAACAGACTAATCTCATGTGGAATTGATGGAAATTGGAAATTACTCAGACTTCCGTCTTTCACAATCTCTACAGAAAACTGTTAGAAGGGATGGTATCTTGCTTAATCATTGCCTCAACCTTTTGATCCTCTTCCCTGTTGATAATCACTGCTTAGCATATTTTGACTGCTGAGAAAGTGGGCAGGTGGCTGCTGCAGCCTATAGCAGATTCTAAGGTTGCTCCTTGGGGGGTTGGCAAAGGATACCTTGTGAAGCTGAGGATTTTTAAAAAATGTGTTTGTTTCTTTCACCCTGGAGAGTCTGAGCAATCAGTCCTGGGCTTTTCTTCTCTAAACTATTTATGCTTATGAAGGAAATAATTTAATCAGTCAGTATGTGAAAGTGGATGTTTTTCTAAGCATTTTTGGCTTTGGTGGCTAATTTACATATATATGTTATAGGAGCTTTGTGAATTGATTTCGGGGCTTGGTTCTGGGCAGCCTGTCCATACTAATGGGGTTGCTAGGATGCTTTAGTTAAATAATATAAGCTAACATTTTCTTATCGATTTAAAATCAATAATGCTATTTACTTTCAAAAGCTACAGTCAATTTTGTGGAATTTGGAACTTTAGATGACTAAAATCTATGATTCTCTTGGGTATATTTAGGGTCCAGACTATAAAGAGGGCCACTCCTCTTACTGCCTCATACACCCTAAGATGGGTAGGGCAGAAATGCATTCGTGGGCTCTGCATGTCCAGATATGGGATATAGTGAAAGGTTTCCTTCTGGGTTGTGATATATCTTTTAGAGTCACCCCTCCCTCTCAATGTATACCCTAAAGTAAGAATGAGTGGAAGTCACTCAATCATGTCCAACTCTGCAGCCCCCTGGACTGTAGCCCACCAGGCTCCTCTGTCCATGGAATTTTCCAAACAAGAATACTGGAGTGGGTAGCCATTCCCTTCTTCAGGGGATCTTCCTGATCCAGGGATTGAACCTGAGTCCCCTGCACTGTAGGCAGATTCTCTACCATTTGAGCTGCCCAGGAAGCCCAAGAACTGAAATCAAACTAGGTTTCATTTCAAGTACCAACTCTGACAGGTTAATAGTGGGCCTCATAGAAGTCTCTGCTGGGACAAATTCTGAGGCTGTGATCAGACTTCATAGCGGTGAGTGTCTTGATTGATGGGCATTGTGTGCCCTGGATGCAGCAAGAGTCAGGGGTGGTCACACCCTGGCTGTCCTCTCTGTTGGGCTGTAAAGTTTTATATTAATGCAGTTGCTTCACAGGAGTAATAGGGAAGAGAGTCTATTAAATATTTTTATGGGTAGAGCCTTAAGCAGGTTACCTCTAGCCCTCTGTCAAACCTTTTAAAAGACCCTTTAGGCATTTTTTTCTTTAGAGTAGTCCAAATATGGTTTATTAACCTGCTCCAGAAGATTATTTCTGTGTATAAATAATTCACTCCCCAATATATTGAATTTTCTAATCCCTGTGCCTTTGCTTAAACACTGTCCTTTCGTCACTTGGGAAAATTCTTCCCACTGCTCGTGCGCTACCTCAAATACTGCCTCCTCTTTGTAAAGCATTCTGTGACCTTCTCAGGCAGGCTGAACAAGTCAGGTTTCTTCCTCTCCCAAGCAATTCTTTGAATCTCTGTCACCACACCTGCCACATTAGCCTGTAATTACCTGTTCACATGCCAGAGTCTAGCTCAGAATATTTTATTAGACAGATGTTTGTAGGCTTGAAGTGGACAGGCATTGTTCAAAAAAACCCATAGTTCCTTACTTAGAGCTATTGAGTTTCTGAAGTATTTTTGGAGATAATACAGTGGATGCAAATATGATGACAGTGGTGACTGAGAAAATAGAGAGAGGGAGAGAGTAGAGAAAAGACAGAGAAATAATTAATGCAGAGTCAGCAGAGAAAACAGTAAAACTAGATGTGATCAAGGGAGAACCCCAATAGGCAGGACAGGGACACACATCTAGGCTAATACATGTGAGTGTATGTAAAGAGTCTGCCTACCCTCAGAGTGATAAGACAGAGTTGAGCTGCCCTAGATGGGCAGATTCAGGAGACTCAAGGCTTTGTTGCAGATATCTGACAGCAATGGAAGATAATACAATGGGTGCAAATATGATGACAGTGGTGACTGAGAAAATAGAGAGAGGGAGAGAGTAGAGAAAAGACAGAGAAATAATTAATGCATAGTCAGCAGAGAAAACAGTAAAACTAGGTGTGATCAAGGGAGAACCCCAATAGGCAGGACAGGGACACACATTTAGGCTAATACATGTGAGTGTATGTAAAGAGTCTGCCTACCCCTAGAGTGATAAGACAGAGTTGAGCTGCCCTAGATGGGCAGATTCAGGAGACTCGAGGCTTTGTTGCAGATATCTGACAGCAATAGTAAATTCTTACCTGCTCAGAGAATTAGGTGGTGGATCAGATAAGCTGGAAAGTACATATCTCTTCTGAGGGCTTTCAAATTCTCTTTTTAAATGCTGGGTACATCACAGCAAACACGTGTACCGGGAGAGCTGAGCACACGTTCATCGCCTTTGGAACGCTCCTGCCTGTGACAGTGAGTCTTCGTGAGGACTGTATGTAAGTGACTGATACTGATGAATGCAGTATGTCGGGCTCCACTGTTGGAATATCCCTTCTCAGTTAGTAGTTCAGTTCAGTTCAGTTGCTCAGTCATGTCTGACTCTTTGCAGCCCCATGAATCGCAGCACGCCAGGCCTCCCTGTCCAGCACCAACTCCCGGAGTTCACTCAGACTCACGTCCATTGAGTCCGTGATGCCATCCAGCCATCTCATCCTCTGTCATCCCCTTCTCCTCCTGCCCCCAATCCCTCCCAGCATCAGAGTCTTTTCCAATGAGCCAACTCTTCGCATGAGGTGGCCAAAGTACTGGAGTTTCAGCTTTAGCATCATTCCTTCCAAAGAAATCCCAGGGTTGATCTCCTTCAGAATGGACTGGTTGGATCTCCTTGCAGTCCAAGGGACTCTCAAGAGTCTTCTCCAACACCACAGTTCAAAGGCATCAATTCTTCGGCGCTCAGCCTTCTTCACAGTCCAACTCTCACATCCATACATGACTACTGGAAAAACCATAGCTTGACCAGATGGACCTTAGTCGGCAAAGTAATGTCTCTGCTTTTTAGGTCCCTTAAAATCATCTGAAATGTTACAGTTTATAAAGAAATTCAATATGCTTTATTTCAATGAAATACATTTTATCAAAAGATATTTAAAAAAAAAATAAGGACATAGAACTGTCTCCCTCTTTGTATAGAGTAACTCAGACAAGTTAAGCCAATGGTTCAAAGCTGCAGAGAACAGGGTGTCTGTGCGTGCTCACTCGCTGAATTGTGTCCGACTCTTTTGTAGCCCCATGGACTCTAATTCGCCAGCCTTCTCTGTCTCTGGGGCTTTCTAGGCAAAAAAACTGCAGTGGGTTTCCTTTTCCTCCTCCAGGAAATCTTCCTGGCCCAGGGATTGAACGCACATCATGTTTATCTCCAAAACAGGACAGCTAACCTTTACACATAGATCCTCATGCAAATCTTGTGTTTTTTTTTTTTTTTTTTTGAGCTTATATACGTCATTGTTACTTATTTTACCCCATTCTTTATTTACTTCATTTTCTTAATTTTACATGTTTCTATTATATTTCCCTCGTTAGACTCTAAGCTCCTTGAAGTTCTTAACTGTTTCCTTTAAGGAAAACCACATGGGATGAGCACAGTGTCTTATTCTTTGCAGGTATACAGTATGCATATTAGGTTAATGAGTAAATAATGAGGGAATAGGAGATGTAGGGACTAAAGAAAGAGAGAAATAATAAAATTAATAAGCACATAATGATATCATTTTGGATGGTTTCCGTTTTCTAGGGCAAATTAATGTATGTTAAAGGGTAAAGGAAAGCCCATCTGAGATACTCATTTAGCTGAGGACACATAATAAAGGAAGAGGTGATAAAGATGCTGAGCTGTATTGAGGAAAATTGTCAGACTTTCTCAAAAGAAGAATTTCAGAGGGAGAAGGCAGCCTTAGGAAAGGTCTGAATGGCAAGACTTGGCCCTGGATCAGAAGCATTAGAAGAATGTAATTGGATACTCCATTAGACTGAACACTTGAAAGCGGAATTGTGAACTTTTGTATCCACATAAACAGCCAAGCCTGAAAAACTAAAGGTCAGCTCTAAACTGATTAAAAAAAAAAAAAAAAAGGTTCTACATGAAAAAGGCACAATTCTTTAAATGGTCAGGTGAATCTTGAGCCAATGTGAATTGGCTAATGAGCTCCTCAGTAAGGAAAGAATTTGAGATTTGGAGTGGGGTTGTCTCTTGGCTCACAAAAAGAAGGGAAGGAGACAGAAAGGAACTGATATTCCTTAAACCCCCTCTAGGTGCCAGTATCTGTGTCAGCAGTAGTACTGTGAAGTGCTGAAACGATAGGAAACAGAGACTCAGAAGGATTTCGTTATATCAGAAGTGACATAGCTGTTTGCAGAGCTGGGATGGCAATCCAGCCATGCCGAACTTTTCTCAGACTCATGAATATACATCTCACAGCCTATCTTATTTCGGGATTCTTCTACACATGCTGATCTCCTTTCTGCTTTCTCACCTGACCCTTTGTGCCAAGCCATTTTATTTATGTTTTGGCTCTCGACTTAGGTTACCAACCCTGGAAATAGTTTTCTGACCCTCCAAATGAGAAGGACACCCAATTTCTCTTCCAGTAACAGCCGTGGCTGCTACCATCTGCCACTTAGTGGTATTTCTCATACTGAGTTCTGGTTATTTGTTTTCTTTTTTGCCTCCTTATTAACTGTGAGTTCCTTCAAGGCATGGACGCATCTGTTTTAGGGTTTTGCCCTCGCACATGGCACAGTGCATGGCACGTAGTAAGTGTGCAGGAAATAGGTACTGGATGGGTAAATAATTGAAGGTGCTTTCTGACTCAAAGTGTGTGCCTTTTCTACTCTTATTATTTATATCTCCCTTAGCTTTTCTCTTGGCTAAACCAATTCCCATTTGGCTTCAGAGGGAATTCTCTTCTCTTTAATGTTTTCATTTTTCTTATTTGACTTTTGTATCTCATGTGAAGTGTTTTGGATTAGATGTAAAAACACAATATTCTAGGATAGTAGCTACTGTGCCAAGCTGCCAGTAGACTGGTAAATGAGAAGGCAGAATTTGATCTGCTGTTATTGCTCACACGGGTGTCCTTTATGATTCTTTTGCAGATACCATTAGATGATTCATCAGATGAATTTCTTTACCAGTCAAACTTGGAAGTGCAGTGTACACATGAGATGACTTTTTGATAGGAAGTGAAGGGGAATATGATTAATGGTGTGAAAGAAGCACCATTAAGATAGCTTTCTATTTTTAAAACAATAGAAAATCCTAGTCTATACACATAAGATAAACTCTACCTACAAATGAAGCTCTCACTTCAATTGTTAGAAAATTACTTTCTTGTTATTGTTGTTCAGTCATTAGTCCAACTCTTTGCAACCCTGTGGACTGCAGCAGGCCAGACTTCCCTGTCCTTTACTATCTCCTGGAGCTTGTTCAAACTCATATCCATTGAGTCAGTGATGCCATCCAACCATCTTCATCCTCTGTCACCCTCTTCTCCTCCTGCCTTCAATCTTTCCTAGCATCAGGGTCTTTTCCAGTGAGGCAGCACTTTGCATCAGGTGGCCAAAGTACTGGAGCTTCAGCATCAATCCTTCCAATGAATATTTAGGGTTAATTTCCTTTAAGATTGACTGGTTTGATCTCCTTGCAGTCCAAGGGACTCTCAAGAATCTTCCCCAGCACCATAGTTTGAAAGCATCAATTCTTTGGTACTCAGCCTTCTTCATGGTCGAACTTTCATATTGGTACATGACTACTAGAAAAACTGTAGCTTTGAGTTTAGGGACCTTTGTTGGCAAAGTGATGTGTCTGCTTTTTTTAACATGCTGTTGTTGTTGTGGAAAGTCACTCATTCATGTCTGACTCTTGGTGACCCCATGGACTGTCCATGGAATTCTCGAGGCCATAATACTGGAGTGGGTAGCCTTTCCCTTCGCCAGCTGATCTTCCCGACCCAGGAATCGAACCATGGTCTCCTGCACTGCAGGCGGATTCTTTGCTGTTAGGAGTAAGTAAACCAGCAAGTACTTAATGAGGTTTCTCTGCTGTTGTGCTGAACACTCTGAGGGTAGAGTTGGATGGTGATGGAAACAAGGAAACATAGATTGAGGACCACATCCGAAGGAGCTTACAGTATTATTGTAAAGATGCTGTTAATACAGGTGAAACAACTAAGACAGCAAGAAGGTATGCTCTTTTAATGCAAACTCTCGAGTCAAGACAGTGAATATAAAAGGATTTAAAGGAAGTTGAAATTCATTTGTTTTCTCACTGAGCAAATGTTTATTGATTTCTGATTCTGTGCAAAACATTATATTCCGCCCCTGGTTGCGGCCCCGGGGCAGCAGAGGATGGGTGCCGAGATTAATACAAGTTTCTGCTGCTGACGCATAGCCGGCGTGCTCAGGTGACATCATGGCGTGTGGTGGTGATGTGGGGTTTCAGGGAGGCCAGAGAAGCACTCGGCGGCTCTGAGAAGTTGGGAGGCTGCGAGAGGAGATGACTTGACCAGGTCTTAAATCATGAAGACTAATTTGCACTTTTCTCAAGAAGAAAGTAAGCTACTTGATTTATTTATTTATTTATTTTCTTTTTAACCTTGTGTCTACTCCTCATTGACTATGCTGGTTCATGACTGTTATCCTTAGCAGTGCATGTTAAAATTATATAGTGCTGAGGAGGGTGAGGCTTCTCTGGTGGCTCAGCAGGTGAAGAACCTGCCTGCCAGAGAGGAAATGCAGGAGGCACTGGTTCGATCCCTGGGTCGGGAAGATCCCGTGGAGGAGGAAATGGCAACCCACTCCAGTATTCCTGCCTGGAGAATCCCATAGACAGAGGAGCCTGGTGGGCTATAGACCATGGGGTTGCAAGGAGTCAGACACAACTCAGTGACTAAGCACACATACAGAGGAGAATGAAGAGAGCAGAACTATTTTGCTAGCGATATCATGTTTTATTGAAGAATCTTGTAGAATGAAAAGAGAGAAGAAAAAGAAGGGAAATGTTTACTTAATATTTCTTCATATTTTATTGTGTTTGCTTCTTGTTACTTCCACAAATTATTTATGATCTAGCATTTTTTCAGTCCTCTAACATTACTTGTATTTCACTGTATTTTTATAATTGATTTTGATGTTATTCAATATCATATGTACTTTTATATTTTTATCTATTTATATCCTATTGGATGTGGGATTTTTGAGAGCAAGAACTGCCTTTCTTACTTTTTCAGGGGAAGAAATAGAAAGTAACAAGCATTTATTTTATGCTTGTTATATTACAAGAGCTGTGCTAGGTACTTACATGTGGTACTTCATTTCATCCCTTCAGTAATTCTATGAAATAAACCGTGTTAATGCATGGTACAGATGGGTAAGAGGGGAGGTGAGGTGAAGTCACTCAGTCGTGTCCGACTCTTTGCAACCCCGTGGACTGTAACCTACTAGGCTTCTCTGTCCATGGGATTCTCCAGGCAAGAGTACTGGAGTGGATTGCCATTTCCTTCTCCAGGGGATCTTCCCAACCCAGGGATCGAACCCAGGTCTCCCGCACTGGAGGCAGACGCTTGATGGGTAAACTAAGGTGCAAAAAGACCAAGGTCTGGCCCAAAGTCATGCAGCTAAACAGGGGAAGGTTTGACTCAGACCAACAGCTATTTGCTTTCACTCCTCTTTCTATTTCACACAGTGTTTTAAAATATATAGAATGTGTCAATGGCCTGACTAGTTCTCTTTGTTTAAGACATTTGTCTCATTCATTAATTAATTTGTAAAATACCCTGCCATATGCCAGAAGTTTTGAATTTTTAATAAAGGACATTAATTGTTTTCATGGAAATTACCATTTAGTAGAAATCAGGTATCTTGAGACATTTGGGAACATTTGTAATTTACCTCTTTTAGTAAAAAGAGTTCTAATAAGGTATTCAGTTCAGTTCAGTCGCTCAGTCCTGTCTGACTCTTTGCGACCCCATGAATCGCAGCACGCCAGGCTTCCCTGTCCATCACCAACTCCCGGAGTTCACTCACACTAATGTCCATTGAGTCAGTGATGCCATCCACCATCTCATCCTCTGTCCTCCCCTTCTCCTCCTGCTCCCAACCCCTCCCAGCATCAGAGTCTTTTCCAATGAGTCAGCTCTTCACATGAGGTGGCCAAAGTACTGGAGTTTCAGCTTACTACTAGGCTTCTCTGTCCATGGGATTCTCCAAGCAAGAGTACTGGAGTGGATTGCCATTTCCTTCTCCAGGGGATCTTCCCAACCCAGGGATCGAACCCAGGTCTCCCGCACTGGAGGCAGACGCTTGATGGGTAAACTAAGGTGCAAAAAGACCAAGGTCTGGCCCAAAGTCATGCAGCTAAACAGGGGAAGGTTTGACTCAGACCAACAGCTATTTGCTTTCACTCCTCTTTCTATTTCACACAGTGTTTTAAAATATATAGAATGTGTCAATGGCCTGACTAGTTCTCTTTGTTTAAGACATTTGTCTCATTCATTAATTAATTTGTAAAATACCCTGCCATATGCCAGAAGTTCTGAATTTTTAATAAAGGACATTAATTGTTTTCATGGAAATTACCATTTAGTAGAAATCAGGTATCTTGAGACATTTGGGAACATTTGTAATTTACCTCTTTTAGTAAAAAGAGTTCTAATAAGGTATTCAGTTCAGTTCAGTCGCTCAGTCCTGTCTGACTCTTTGCGACCCCATGAATCGCAGCACGCCAGGCTTCCTTGTCCATCACCAACTCCCGGAGTTCACTCACACTAATGTCCATTGAGTCAGTGATGCCATCCACCATCTCATCCTCTGTCCTCCCCTTCTCCTCCTGCTCCCAACCCCTCCCAGCATCAGAGTCTTTTCCAATGAGTCAGCTCTTCGCATGAGGTGGCCAAAGTACTGGAGTTTCAGCTTCAGCATCAATCCTTCCAAAGAAATCCCAGGGTTGATCTCCTTCAGAATGGATTGGTTGGACCTCCTTGCAGTCCAAGGGACTCTCAAGAGTCTTCTCCAACACCACTGTTCAAAAACATCAGTTCTTCGGTGCTCAGTTTTCTTCACAGTCCAACTCTCCTAATGTATACAGTGTCTTATTTTAAACAAATCTTTGACAAGAAATTTCAGAGCAGTTGTTTTCAAGAAAGTTACAGTTAATCACCTTCCAGACCCCTAATCTCTTCCAGGCCCAGAGGTCCTCCTATCAGAAGCTGACTTGTACATTTCTATTTGCAAACAATAGCAATAACTTTTCTGGGCAAACATAAAATAAGCTCAGTAGTATTTCTAACTTGGCCCTTAGGGATATGTATACTTTAAAAATTTTTTTTTATTTAGTGTCTTCGGATACTGGATAAATAACAACATGATTTACTGGTACACACTTTTGACATGAATGCACCACATTTAAATCTTTAAATAAGACATCAGTGAGCTATAGTTTCATACAGTGGGTCAAAGTCTCAATTCCTCCTTTAAGGCAAAATGAAATGTGAAAGATGAGTCTCCAGTTTAGTGCAGGATTAATTCATGTTGAGATGCTAAGAAGTATCTTTCTGGATAAATGGGGAGGCATAGAAAAGCAGGAGTAGTTTTATAATGGAATCTGGGTGAAGTCTGAAGACTAAAGATAATGCTTACTGATTTAGTGTGAAAAGTATACTGTTAAAAGTTTTTAAACTTTTGTTTACATTTCACAGATAACTTCCTTAAATCCATAGTGTGTTTCTATTCATGCAATAAGAATTCCTTCCCTTCTCTATAGGATCCTTCTCTATCTTCAGAATTTACTAGTTTTCCTTCTCAGAAGAAGAATGTCAATACCAATTATTCTTATATCTAAATTGCTCTTTGAAGACTCACTCACTATATACCAAACACAGTGCCAGCTATTTTGTGTACGTTTGAATTACCTTGATCTCACTTCTTACCTCGTCAATAACCTTGTTCAGTCAGTCAGCTTCTTTCATGTTTCCTTAACTTTGCCCTTTATAATCTGTTGTTGTTGATCAGTCACTAACCTGTGTCCAGCTCTTTGGAGCCCCATGGGCTATAGCAGGCCAGATTCCTCTGTCCTCCACTATCTCCTGGAGTTTGTCCAAATTCATGTCCACTGAGTCAGTAATGCTATTTAACCATCTCATCCTCTGCCACCCACTCCTCCTTTTGCCTCAACCTTTCCCTTTTCTAGTAGGACCTTCCTATAGAAACACAGGTCTTCCCTGGTGGCTCAGATGGTAAAGAATCTGCTTGCAATTTGGGAGATGAGGTTCAATCCTTGGATTGGTAAGAACCCCTGGAGAAGGGAATGGCAACCCACTCCAGTGTTCTTGCCTGAGAATTCCATGGACAGAGCAACCTGGTGGGCTACAGTTCATGGGGTCGCAAAGAGTCAGACACGACTGAGCAGCTAGTACATATTAGAAACACATTTTTATCTTCGGATTTCTCCTTCCAGCCTCTTTGTCCCACCTTGCTCCCTTCCCTCACCTTCAGTTTATGCCTCACCTTCAGCACTCTCTGCCACTAGCAGTTTTGCCTAGAGGCTTGTTTTTATTAAAATTATCCATGGCTTCGTGGATGCCCAATCTCACCCTGCTTTGACCTTGTAGCGTTTGAGTTTCTGGACCCTGCTCCCCTGCAGAAGTTTTATCTTCTCTTGACTTGTGACAACACATGCTGTTTTCTGTTTCTCCTCTTTCACCTGTGACTTTCCCTCTTCCGTCTCCTTCTCAGATTAGTTTCGTCTGCCTCTTCCTCATCAGAGAGAGGCAGCAGGAAGGCCAGGGTGGAGACGGAACAGAAGGCAGCAGCAAGGGCCCAGTAGTTGGAAGAGGACACAGCCTTAATGGCTGTGTGAGGAATGCTGATCTCCATCCTGGGAGCGGCAGGAAACCTGTGTTTTGGACCAGTGGGTGTAATGTGGTCTAGTTTCCTATTACAGTAGAGACAGGCTAGCATGAAAGTGGGGCTGAATAGTCATGAGAAACCACAAGCTTAAAATATAATAACTTGGTCTAGAATAGTAGCAGTAAAAATGAAAAAATAAGTGAATATATTTAAGGTATATTTAGAACATAGCTGATGGATTGTATGTGAAAGGTGAGAGAGAGGAAGGTTATAGTTTGAGCAACTTGCTAGATGGCAGGGAAATTTCTTGAGGAAGGAGGAAGTTTGGGATGCAGCAGTAGGAAGGGAGTTAGTGAAGCTGGTGATTAAAGGGTACCTGACTTGATCGCCTCATATTGCTGCATCTTCCACGTGAATGAAGCCCAACTGTCATGGTTTTGTAATAGTTTTCCTGATGTGGCAGTGCCATGACCTTTTTGCAGCCCTATCCTGGACACTGTTATACATATTTCACAGGATGAAATATGTGACAGCCTTTAAAATATTGAGAAGGACTATTATTTGGAAGAAGGATTAGAATGACTTTGTGTGGCCCTAGGGAGAGGAGAATGAGGACCTTTGGGGAAGATAGATTGTAGCTAAGTATAAATAAAAAATTTTTATAATGATTAATGAAAAGGAATGTGTCAAGAAATGGTAACAAGGTTCTTTTGAGAAGAATTGTTGGTGCAATCCTCTGTGCCCATATCACGGGGCTTATTTATCCAAGGAGAGGATTTATCCATTGAATGGGGGAGGGCCTGGGAACCGATGACCAAATGATCATTAGGGGTCTGTTGTAATCCTAAGAGTCTGTATTCTATGAAATTTCTGTGTTCTTCTTCTTCCCATTGTGACAAATACAGGAAGTTCTGAATAACTGTAGCTGTAACGGTAGCCTGAAGAATCTCTCCTGCGTGCTGACTGCTTATTCATTCAGAATTTTTTCATTTCTTTGAGTGCATGCATGAGAGCACAATTTACTCAGAACAGTCACTCAGCAGTGAGACACCGAGAATGCATTAATGAAGCTACAGTAATTGAGGATTTTACCCAAGTGTAACTCTTAGCCCTAGCTCATGCATAATTCTTCTCCAGTATGGATTGTGCCTTTCTTAGCTCGCATGGGGTGGCTGCCTTGGAAGAGCTGCATGTTTTAATTATGTGAGAAGGTGTTTCTTGTTCTGATGATCCAGACAAGGGAATTGTTTGCTTCTGAAAATACAGATGAGTTTTGAAAACCCAGATGCACTGGGAATGGGGGAAAATGATATCCCCCCACCTCAGACATTTGGCTAACTGTCCAGCTATATTGTCTCAAGGCTTTCTGCTATGCATCCAAGGAAAGGCACTTCATTTCTTAACTATTGATTGCATTACCATTACTCACATTGAAATGACACCTCTGTCAATAAAGATAATAAGGAGCTGCATTCAGTTTCCACAGTTATCATGCTGGTTCTTTTCATGAAGCAGCCTGAGCAAATTTCCATGATCTCTGAAAAGTGGTTAGTTTCAAAGGTGAGAGTGCATTGCTGTTTCCAACTTTGTATGCTAAAAATAAGGCCGAAGGTGTGAGTTTCTCTGAAGACAATTGTATTCTTAGTCACTCTCTGAGATTGTTCAGAGTGTCAAGGTTGCTACTAATTTTTAGTCCCAGATGCACTGCAAGTTTATAAAAGTGGAACTGGTGGTTGTCATGTTCATCATTGTATCTTATACGTCTGACAGTGTCGGTCATGTGGGAGGCACTCAGCAAATTTTTGTGGAAGGAAGAAGGTTGGCAGAGGAGGATTGGGATGTTGTCAGATGTCAATAAGCATAGAAAGTAAAAGTGCCTAGTCATGTCTGACTCTTTGTGACCCCATTAACAGGCTTCTCTGTCCATGGACTTCTCTAGGCAAGAATATTGCACTGAGTAGCCATTCCCTTCTCCTGGGGATCTTCCTGACCCAGGTCTCCTTCATTGAAGGCAAATCCTGTACCGCCTGAGCCCAGGGAAGCAAGCATACAAAGAAACAAACATAGAATAGACCCTAAATATTGTCCATGATAGAAAATACAAGTAATGTTTATGAGACTCAAATTCCATGACTGACTTCTTTGTTTACATCAGTAGCTGTTAACATAGGACAGGAACATGATTGTCTGTTTGAAGCTCAAACCTCATGAATAAGCTTCTTTGACTGTTTTAAAGGCTTAGCGAGTCCTTTGAGTTCATCAGCTGAAATCATGGAAACTCAAGGAATTGTTTTAGGTAGATGCTTGGAGAGATTTAAAAATGAAATAGGTAGTTTATCTGTTGCCCTCACAGGGTTGAATCTTCTCAATGAGAGACATATTTTATATGAAAATATAATAGAAATACATGATGAGTGTCAAGATAAGTGATATTTTACAATAAAAGGATTACTAGGAAGTGCGGAGAGCAGTTCAGGATTCATGAGTGGGTAGGATTTGTACGAGGCTTTCAGTGTGTGATTTGGACTAGTGTCAACAGTGAAGAATGGGAAAGCAGTTTTAGACAGGAATCAGACAGGGAGGCAGGGATGCTTAAATAATACTGAAGATCCACATGATCAGATTTCAGGATGGCTCACATTAGAATTTCCCTTGAGTACAAATGATTCAATTTCTGGACAAAGACTTAGGCTTATTGGGAAATGGTTTCTATGTGGAAAAAAAGACTGGGGTTTTCAGTGGACATGTTTGCCTTTGGTAAACATAATACTGAACTGTAAGTCTAGCTATTGCCAAAAATAGAATGATTGGTAGTGATGGTAATATTAGCTGCTACTTCATCAGGCTTTACTTGTGTTAACTGATTTAATCATCTGAGAAGTAAGTACTAGTATCATTCTATCTTGCAGATGGAGAAATTGAAACTCAGAGAAGTAGGAAAGGAGAAAAAAGGAAGGAGGAGAAAAAAGGAAGTAAAAGAAAAAAAGAGAAAAAGAAAAGAAACTTATCCACAGTCACAGAGCTGGAAAGCACCTACTTATAACACAGGGTTTATATTGAGGAATAACAGGAGATTGGAAGAGAGGCAGTGATTTGGTGCCAAATTTTGATTAGGAAGCTTGGGTTTATTCCGTAGTCTGTGGGTGGTTGTCGAAGACATTTCTGTCTTTAATGCTGTGTGGGAACTAGGCTGGAACCCAATTCACCTCATCCTATCAACACGTAAGCAATGGCTGGGCTAATCCCTAGTGCTATGAGTCTGTAGCAAACTAGGTCAATAGGATTTCCCCATCCCCTGCGGCTGTTAGGGCCAATCACAGCCCTCCAGAACTGACACACTAGGTCTTTCATTGATTCTTAAAGGCATCTCAAATGAGAGAGATAATCCAACTTCCACTCAGACCAAACTCTCTATTAGTATTCAGCCAGCTTGCTTTGCTTCCCTGTCTGCTAAACATCCACAGGTGACCAAATTTCAAGATGGCTCACATTGGAATTTCTCTTGAAATTCAGTTCTTGAGTACAAATGATTCAGTTTTTGAGCAAAGATTTAGCTTAATTGGTGAATAGTTTGATGTGTAAACAGAGACTAGGGGTTTTCATTGGACCGTTTGCCTTCGGTAAGCTTGAGAATTATTACTACTGTCTGAACTAGGTTTTCTATAGCCCTGAAGACCTAGCACTGTCCTTGATGCATGGTGACACTAAATAAATATCAATAAATGAGAGGACATATAAGTGGGAATTAATGATTTGTGTCCAATTTTAAAATATCTGATTTAAGAAAATTTTTGTAGATGTTGGAACAAGTTTAAACAAGACAAATAAATTATCCAGCTTCTTCCCTTATGAATCTTACTGTCACCCAGGAAAAATAGGAGCAGTCCACGAATTCTCCAGTGAGTAATACTGTTGACAAAACAATGCTTTTCTCACTTTGTATTATCACTTTCTTGTACAGACCCTGATGTTCTTTGGACCACACTTGCCTTTCAAAATATCAGTGACAGGGACTTTCCTGGAGGTTCAGTGGTGAAGAATCTGCCTTCCAAGGCAGGGGACATGGGTTTAATCTCTGGTCAGGGAACTTAAAGATCCCACACGCTGTGGGGCAGTGAAGACCACATGCCACAGCCAGAGAGCCCACAGTGAAGACACAGAGCAACCAAAAATTAAAATGATGATAATAGTAATTAATTAATAAATACATAAATATACACCTTTAAAAAAATAGAATTGCTTTAAAAAAAAATCAGTGGCATTTTCATGTAGCCTCCAGAAAGACAGCATGGCTCAGTGAGGAAGGGAGTTGGGCCATTCAAATTCCTTTAAAATCAGAGGCTTCTGGGAGACCTATGTTAGAGCCCTACTCCTAATTATAAGGCAAGTAAGTGGCCAAGCTGGACCTCAAATTCTTCATCTATAAAACTGAAGGTAATAGTACCTCCTTCGCTGGATTCTTATGATGATTAATGAGGAAGTTTTGTGGAGCACCTCACACATAGTAGGTACAAGATAAATCTCATTTCCTGTCTTCTTTCCTTTTGTCAAATGAATAGTTTGTACAATTAAGCAGTAAGTATAGCTCTGCTAAATTTGGCCTGTGTGGAGGTTCTAACGCTGAGTTACTATGACAACTTACTTTTTTTTTCTGGAAAGGCATTTTCTCTAAGAATGGTAATTTTAAAAATGAAACTGCTCTATTAAAAAGCTACCAGATACCTGCCATACACTTCTTTGTACTCCCTCCCTCTTAATAAATTTTCTTCAAGTATTTTCATTTAATTTTACTGTTAAATAAGAGTTGCTTTTTCCAAAAAACATACCTGAAATGCCGTAAATCATGCTTTATTCTGTTTCTTTTAAAATGATTTTCTTAAATATACTAATTCCTATGGATACATTCTAAGGACTCTTTTTTAGTCATTGGAGATCATAGAAGGTGAGATTATTAATTGCTATTTTAGTCAAGAATGGCGAATGCATAGCACCAATTCTGATGTTTTGCGCATCCGTGCTTATAGCACCCATTCCTAACAGTCCTGTTTTCCCCTCTGAATCCTTCTGAACACGGCAGTGCAGAAAGCAGCTGTCTTGAAATTGCTGATAACATGTAAGTTCATATCCATTTGCCTTTCATGGACTTATTCATGAGTGGGGTTCAGATGCTTATCAAGGTTGTTTGATATCCTGCCTGAAATTATATAATTTGTAGCTTCCTTGGATTAACAATGCATTCCTTCCAAGGATGTCTTTGAAGCTGTTTTTACCAAATAGAAATTTCAACATAATAACCCTATGAAATTAAGTACTGTTTATCAAACCTGATTAAAAGGAGCATTGGGACAAGGGATGATGTATAAGAGGAGGCAGCTAAAGCTGTAGGTTTGTTGTAGATGGACTTGCCTTTGAGCCAAAAGTTGAATATAGTTTTTGCATTTTAAATGAAGAAATTAAAGTTGAGCTGTCAAATCTGTTAACTGTTCCCAAACTTAATTTACTCATCACCTTCATGATTTTTTATTATTCATTTACCATTTGAACTATTATTTAATTACTGTTTTATTTGTTGTGCTTCAGTTATATTTAAGGTTTATTTAAACACAATTTTTCTTTTTTATGATAAACATGTATATCACTGAACATCATAGAATATAACTATAAGTATAAACACTTAAAAATTACACAATAACATTAAATTCTAGCTAGAAACCTTGTTTGTTAATAACTCAAAGGAGTTAATCTCTCTTTGTAATAAAATACCTACGTATGATTTTTTTATTGGTCAGAACCAAAAGGCTCTAATTTTTGAGAGATCAGCACTTCTCCTAAAGTCTAGAAGACAGTTTTTCTCCAAGAAGGTGATTCTCTTTTTCATTTTCCAAATTATGTAATTTCTTTTTACAAAGATAGAATGAGCTAACCGGCTTCTTAGTTATTAAGATTAAAGATATATATATATATATAATGTGTATGTGTGTGTGTGTGTGTGTGTGTGTGTGTGTATTGGAGGAGGGCATGCAACCCAATCCAGTATTCTTGCCTAGAGAATCCCATGGACAGAGGAAGAGGAGCCTGGCAAGCTACAGTCTTTGACATCACAGAATTGAACACAGCTTAGCAACTTAGCATAGCACATACACATGTATGTATGTTGGGAGAGGGGCTTCCCAGGTGGCACTAGTGGTAAAGAACCTGCCTGCCAATGCAAGAGACAAGGATTTGATTCCTGAGTCAGGAAGATACCCTGGAGAAGGGCTTGGCAACCTACTCCAGTATCAGTATTCTTGCCTGGAGCATTCCATGGATAGAGAAGCCTGGCAGGATATGGTCCACAGGGTCGCAAAGAGTTAGGCACAACTGAAGTGGCATAGCTCAAGCTCAAGTTCAAATATATGTGTCACGTATGGATGTGAGAGTTGGACTGTGAAGACGGCTGAGCGCCAAAGAATTGATGCCTTTGAATTGTGGTGCTGGAGAAGACTCTTGAGAGTCCCTTGGACTGCAGGGAGATCCAACCAGTCCATTCTGAAGGAGATCAGCCCTGGGATTTCTTTGGAAGGAATGATGCTAAAGCTGAAACTCCAGTACTTTGATCACCTCATGCGAAGAGTTGACTCGTTGGAAAAGACTTTGATGCTGGGAGGGATTAGGGGTTAGGAGAAGAAGGGGACAACAGAGGATGAGATGGCTGGATGGCATCACTGACTCAATGGACGCAAGTCTGAGTGAACTCCGGGAGTTGGTGATGGACAGGGAGGCCTGGCGTGCTGAGATTCATGGGGTGGCAAAGAGTTGGACATGACTGAGCAACTGAACTGAACTGATACACACACACACACACACACACACACACACACACACAACACACACACACACACACATATATATATATATGTGTGTGTGTGTGTGTGTGACTTAACAAGCACAAAATGAACCTTCCTTCATGATAACATCTGCAACGTTCTGCTCACCTACAAAATTAAAATGTATTAGAGAATACCAAGTTGGTTCTGTGAGTGTACATCCTATGCTCCAAGCCTCTGGCTATAATATGTAGACTATATCTGTTTTTGTGTATATGCATATATACATACATGGATGTTGCTGTTGTTTTGTCACTAAGTCATATCCACCTTTTATGGATATAGCCCCATGGACTGTAGTCGTATGCAACCCCTTGGACTGTAGCCCGCCAGGATCCTTTGCATGGGATTTTCCAGGTTGGAATACTGAAGTGGATTCCCATTTCTTTCTCCAACAAATACGTACATATAAGTAAATAAGTAAAATAGACATTGACTTGCTCAAAGACTGATAAACATCTATGAGATGTTCCAAAAATGGAACAGAAACTTGCAGCTATGAGTAGGGGCTGAAGCCATCAACCTCCTGGGTTCCAAGTTGGGCAGGAATATTATTCCACTGAGTTAATAGAAACTGAGAAAACTGCATGTGGTAAGGAACCAGAACCAGGGCCATGATATTACATGCCATACACACACACACACACATATAGTCATATTATGGAGTACTATACAGCATTGAAAATTAACTATCTATAAATATACCCAACAATACGAATGGCGTTCTCAAACATACATAGTGCTGTGTTAAAAAAGGCAAGCACAAAAGAGCATACATTGTATGATTGTATTTTTCTAAAATACAAATTTAGGCACAATTAATATATTAATCAATATAATAATAATTACCATTGAGGAGAAATGACTGGGTGGCAGCATAAGGGGAAATTTTGGGGTCAGCGTAATGTTCTGTTTATTGCTCTGGATGCTGCTTCATGTGATATGTTTTGCTTTTGAATATTCATCTACTTGTATGCTGTTATTATTTGCTTTTTTCTCTATATAAATAGAATTTTAAAAGACACCCTAAATTTCTTAGAATACAAAAGCTTACTGACAACTATGAGATCATTTCTTAAAAGAACCAGATCTACATCTATAAAAATACACAAATTAAAAAAAATATTGAGGTATACTTGATTGACAGTGTTGTATTAGTTTTAGGTGTACAGCAAAGTGATTCAGTTATATATATATATATGTTTTTTCAGAGTCTT
>SJYC01119846.1:0-43257 GCA_006408675.1 Madoqua kirkii
AGGACCCTGTTCAGGGTCTTATGTAATTTGGAGACTTCTCAGGAAAATTCCAGTTCCAAAATTGAACTCCTATCTGGTTTTATTTATCTATTTTTATCCCTCCAAGGGATGAGAGGGTAGTAGATGGTGTCAAATTCAACATACTTAATCCTATAAATTGTCTATACTGCAACACTCAGTGATCAAGGATAAGATGCAATGCATTTCTTAAATCTCCTTTGGTGTATTCAAGCTCTTTTGATAGAAAAGTGGCTCTAAATAAATCAGAGAGGGACATATCCCTTTTTGTCTCAAATGATGCACAAGAAAGCTGTAACTGGATTTTTTCTTTTTCAAAAAAGTATTTTATACTGGAGTAAAATTGATGAACAATGTTGTATTAGTTTTAGGTGTACAGCAAAGTGATTCAGTTATATATATATATGTTTTTTCAGAGTCTTTTACATTATAAGCTTTTATAAGATATTGAATATAACAATAATTTCCTGTGCTATATAGTAGGTCCTTGTTTATGTATGATAGTATATATCTGTTAATCTCATTTATTAAAAATTCAGAGATACAAATTGGAAACACATCATAATCATGACATATATTGCTTCTGGAGAGGTGAAGCCAACTAGTTATAGCATATTTTTAAAAAATAGCTTAATGAGACAATGTCACAATGTTAATATTTTAGTATTGTAGGGGATGTTTATGCTGTGGTGTTCTTTATTTTTCTCTTTATTTTTTAATTAGAAGCATTAAAATAGCTTTTAACTGAAAATTGACATTTAATGCTCCAAATAAATAGTCTCAAAACAGTCCCACTGGTATTGAGAAACATCAGGTAGCACTGCAGAAAAATCATAGAATATGGACATGAGAGGCTAGTTGGTGAGCAGCTGTAACCAACTGGCCAGAACAAGAAGGATCCAGTGTTTGATAGATCAATACTTCACCTAATGTCTGGAAGACGAAACTTTCTCTTAAGATAATTTTCTGTTTCCTTGGCAGAAAACAAGAGAAAACAATCATTTATGGCTTCTCGTTGAGATTCGGACATGACTGAGCGACTTCACTTTCACTTTTCACTTTCCTGCATTGGAGAAGGAAATGGCAACTCACTCCAGTGCTCTTGCCTGGAGAATCCCAGGGACGAGGGAGCCTGGTGGGCTGCTGTCTATGGGGTTGCACAGAGTCGAACATGACTGAAGCGACTTAGAAACAGCAGCTATCCTTTAAGAAAATCTTTTGCGTTTGAATCTGGGGTTCAAATCTTGGCTCTAACTGTTTACTAGTTTTATGATCTGGGCAGTTATTTAACTTCTGGCCAATCATTCCCTGCACTTAGCAACATTCCAAGTTTTGCAGAACAAAGCAAACAGCATTGTAGAAAATTAACATAATACCAGAGCTGCAGTTTTGCTCCCAGACTAATAATGATACCTGTTTGTGACCTGGGGATTATAAACAGAGAGGGCAAGACACAGCAGTCCAAAGTCTCACCCAAATAGTGGATGCACTGCCTGGGACCTTTTCCCGATTGGAACTCCAGACTATCACAAGGATACTTCCCAACACTGTTTAAGTCTGGATGTCAGAAAATTCAATTTGGTGATATATATACTGGTAGGCACAGGAGAAGGCAATGGCAACCCACTCCAGTACTCTTGCCTGGAAAATCTCATGGACGGAGAAACCTGGATGGCTGCAGTCCATGGGGTCACTTCACGACTGAAGCAACTTAGCAACTTAGCAGCAGTTAGTTAACTACTTTGTGCTTTAGTTTTCAAATCTTTAAAATGGTGTTAAAAGTTATACTGGCTACTAGAGCTGCTGTGAAAATTAAATAAACTAATATTTTTAATTCACCTGAAGTAGTGTCTAGTATAAGGATTTGTTAAAGAAACATTTATTGAATACTTACTATGTGCCAAGTACTGTGATGTGTGTTGAGAGTACATCAGTCAGTCAGAAAAACATGACTTTTTAAAAACAGTTCATTGGAATACAGTTGACGTACACTGTTGTGTTAGTTTCAGGCGTATAGCAAAGTGTATCAGTTACATGTATGCCTGTGGCCCCTCTTTTTTAGTTTCTTTTCCCAAATAGACCATTACAGAGTACTGAGTAGAGTTCCCTGTGCTAACAGTTGGTTCTTATTAGTTATCTACTTTTTATATAGTAGTGTGTGTATGTCAAACCCAGTCTCCCAATTTATTCCTTCCTCCCTGCTTACCCCAGTAACTGTAAGTTTTCTACATCAGTAACTCTATTTTTGTTTTATAGATAATTATACCCTCTTTTTTAGATTTCACATGTAAACAATATCACATGGCATCTGCCTTTCACTGTCTTACTTCACTTAGTGTGAGAATCTCAAGATCCACCCATGTTGCTGCAAATGGCAATGTTTCATTCTTTTTTATGGCTGAGTAATATTCCATCTTCTTTATGCATTCATCCACTGATGGACTTTTAGATCACTTCCATGTCCTGGCTATTGTGAATCATGCTGCAGTGAATATTGGGGTACATGTATCTTTTTGAATTGTAATTTCCTCCAGATACGTGCCCAGAAGTGGGGTTGTTGGATCATATGGTAGCTTTCTTTTTAGTTTTTTAAGGAAACTCCATATTGTTCTCCATAGTGGCTGTATAATTTGCATTCCCATCAACAGTGTAGGAGGGTTCCCTTTTCTCCACACCCTCTCCAATATTTACTGTTTATAGATTTTTTTTTGATGATGGCCATTCTGAACAATGTGAATTGAGACCTTAGAGTAGTTTTGATTTGCATTAATTATCAAAGAATATGTAATCAAAAAGTAAGGTAGATCTTGAGTAAACAATAAATATAACCATTTTATTAAATAAGTCTCTTTGGGGGCAGTTGAATGCCATAAAATATATCTTATACTGTATCCGTTTCTTTGCCTTTATTCATTTATTCAGTTCAACAGCATACTGCCAACTAGAGGCCAAAGACTGTTCTAGATGCAGAAGTTGGGTACTCAGCAGTGAAAAAGATACAGTCAGGTATTCAGCAGTGAAAAAGAAACACAGTGTCATACCTTGTTTGAAGCTTAACCTTTCTTAGATGAAGAGACATCAGTGAAGTAAAAAACAAATAATTGTAACAATCTCAGATTGCGTAAGCGCCTTAAAGCAAAAACATTGGAAAATACAGTGTAGTATAACTAAAGAAACAGTCAGGAAAGATCTTTATGAGAAGTGACATTTGAACCAAGATCTAAAGAATAAGAAAGAACCCACCATGCTAAGAGCCCAGGGAAAATCATCCAAGGCTGAGGAAACCACAAGTGCAGAGACTATGGCAAAAAAAAAAAAAAAAAAAAAGCCAGGTCTGCAAAACTAAAAGGACATCTGTGTGACTGCATGAAGAGTAATGTGGCAAAAGATGAGGTCCAACGGCTAGGAAGGGGCCAGTATTATGGAGAAGGAAATGACAGCCCACTCCAGTACTCTTGCCTAGAGAATCCTATGGACAGAGGAGCCTGGCGGGCTACGGTCCATGGGGTCGCAACGAGTCAGACACAACTGAGTGACTAACAGTAGCAGTAGTATTTTGTAGTGACTTAGATGTAATAAGAAGACTTTACATTTCAGATTTTGCTTTATGTATGTTGAGAATCTGTTGGTCTTAGATGAATGAAGAACATCTTTCATTGCTCTCTCACCTTTTACTGTTGAATTGCAAACTACTCCAGAAGTTAGTTCCTTAAAGGATTAGCCATATTCTCTTTCCCTGTTCTAGGAGTTGACTGGTTTCAGCTGGAAAGTTCTTTGGTCTCAGTTGGAGTTTCAAGCTCTTGCAGACAGAGCTGAGGCTTGAGATACTTGATGTGTTGATTCAGATCTTGAACAATTTGGCGTCACTTCATCTCTGTGAAGTTCCTCTCAGAACCTCCTTTCCACTGCTTTCTCCATGTGATCTCTTTAGATGGGCTCCCCAGTTAGGTAACTGGACAACTTAACATGGTGATTTAGAGCTCCCAAATACACAAAACTAAAAGTTACCCTTCCTTATTTTCATAAAAATATGTTTAGTTTGGTTTTATTGAGAAATAATTGATATACATCGCTGGATAAGTTTAAGGTGTACAGCATGATGGGTTCAGTTCAGTTCAGTTGCTCAGTCATGTCTGACTCTTTGCAACCCCATGGACTGTAGCACACAAGGCTTCCCTGTCCATCACCAACTCTCGGAGTTTACTTACACTCATGTCCACTGAGTCAGTGATGCCATCCAACCATCTCATCCTCGGTTATCCCCTTCTCCTCCTGCCTTCAATCTTTCCCATCATTAGGCTCTTTTCCAATGAGTCAGTACTTTGCATCGGATAGCCAAAGTATTGGAGTTTCAGCTTCAGCATCAGTCCTTCCAATGAATATTCAGGGCTGATTTCCTTTAGGATGGACTGGTTGGATCTCCTAGCAGTGCAAGGGACTCTCAAGAGTCTTCTCCAGCACCGTAGTTCAAAAGCATCAATAGTCCGACTCTCACATCCGTACATGACTACTGGAAAAACCATAGGTTTGACTAGATGGACCTTTGTCAGCAAAGTAATGTCTCTGCTTTTTAATATGCTGTGTAGGTTGGTCATAGCTTTTCTTCCAAGAAACAAGCGTCTTTTAATTTAATGGCTGCAGTCACCATCTGCAGTCATTTTGGAGCCCCCCAGAATAAAGTCTGTCACAGTTTCCATTGTTTCTCTATTTGTCATGAAGTGATGGGATCAGATGCCACAATCTTAGTTTTCTGAATGTTGAGTTTTAAACCAATTTTTTCACTCTCCTCTTTCACTCTCATCAAGAGACTCTTTAGTTCTTCTTCACTTTCTGCCATAAGGGTGGTGCCATCTGCATATCATGATAGGTTAATGTGCATGTATTGTGAAACGATTATAGCTATAGGTTTAGTTAACATACATCAGTTTATATTGATACAATAAAAATAGTCTCTCTGTGATGAAAACTGTTAGGTTCTATTCTCTTAGCAATTTTCCTATATATCATACAACATTGTTAATTATAGTTACTATGTTGTATATTATATCCATAGGACTTATCTGTCTTTTAACTGGAAGGTTGTACCTTTTGATCACCTTCCTCTAGTCCCCTGCTCCTCACTGCTTGATTCTAGTAACCACAGATCTGATCTTTATTTCCAATAGTTTGGTGGGGGGTTTTAAATCATTGTTGGATTCCACATACAAGTGAGATCATACAGTATATATCTGTCTCTGAGATATTTTATTTAGCATAATCCCTTCAAAGTCTCTCCATGTTGTTGCAAATGGTAGGATTTCCCCACTTTTATAGCTGAATAATCATATCTCACTGACTGTAGTATATAAACACAACTTCTTTATCCATTCCCCCACAGAAAGGTACTTTAGGTGTTTTCCATCTCTTGACTATTGTAAATAATGCTGCTATGCATATGAAGGTGCAGGTATCTTTTTGAGTTGATGTTTTCATTTCCTTTGTATATATTCCCAGAAGTAGAATTACTGAATCATACGGTATTTCTGTTTTTAATGTTTTGAGGATCCTCCGTACTGTTTTGCAAAGTGGTTGTATCAATCTACAGTCTCACCAACAGTGTACAACAATTCCTTTTTTCCACATCCGCACTAGCGTTTGTTGTTGCTTGTCTTAATATAACATGGCCATTCTAACAGGTATGAGGTGATATCTCCTTGAGGTTTTATTTGCATTTTCCTAATGACTAGTGTTGTGAGCATTTTTTTTTTCCATGTACTTGTTTGCCTTTCATTTGTCTTCTTTGGAAAAATTGCTCTTCAAGGCTTTTGTTCATTTTTCAGTTGTCTGTTTTTGCTGTTGAGTTGTATGAGTTCTTTTAAATTTTGGATATTAACCCCTTATCAGATATATGGCTTACAATTTTTTTTTTCCTCATTCTGTAGATTGTCTTTTCACTTTTTTGGTTTATTTTGCTGTGCAAAATGTTTTTAGTTTGACACAGTCCCAACTTGTTTATTTTTATTTTATTGCTTATGCTTTAGGTGTGCAAAAAATCACTGCCAAGACCCATGTCAAGGAGCTATTTGCCTATGTTTTCTTCTAGGACTTTCATGACTTCAAGTCTCAAGGGTAAATTTTTAACCCATTTCAAGTTAAATTTGAGAGGTAGTGTAAAATAGGGGTCAATTTTCGTTCTTATTATATGTGAATATCTAGTTTTTTTCAGTACTATTTATTGAGGAGACTGGTTACTCTAACCTTTTCTCTAGCCCCTAATGATCTATGTCTATCCCATCTGCAAAATACCCTTTCTTCTCACCCCAAAGCCTCAATTCTGTTCCCTTTAAAACACCAGGCTCAGGCTTAAAGTCCAGAATCTGTCATCCAATAAGCAGGTATAGGTACAGATAAGACACCAGAAAGTCTGAAGACCCTGAACCAAGAACACAAGTTGTATTTCCCCCACATGAAGTCGAGAGAAAGCAATAGGAGTACCATGATAGACACCCCCATGAAAAAGCTGGTGCTGGGGAGTCACCTAGCATTTACTGACTTACAGTAATTCTAGAGTCAAGCTAGGGATGTCACCAACTCATTTTTCTGGGGACAGAAAATGTACGTTGATTAGAAATGGGTTGTACTCCTTGGGGATAGTTCTCTTCAGTTCTTATCTCTGTTATCTGGACTTCTGGATCTGTCTTTGGGGTTATCTTTCTTCCTAAATAATGGCCTATGTTTACAGCTCAGGAGTTTTCTTATCCTCTTTCTTCCTGCAAGAAGTCTCTGTCCCTTTCAGTCTAAGCTCATATAATTCTTTTGAAAACTTTGTTGTCTTCCTGTGTATCAGATTATAAATGTACTTTATGAGACAGAACCGTAAATCTCTGAAAGAGGCTCTTTTCAACTTTGGGCTCAGAGTTGCTATGGGACAACATCCTTAAGAGCCTTAGAAGCTGTCTTTTCTAGCTGAGAGAGTCTACCAGGAATGGCCTTAAATTTTTCTAAGGTTTAATAACTTTGATCTAATCTCTTTCCTAAGGCCATGTTTCATTGGCAGCGCTCTGGATTTATTTCTTTATCTGAAATCATTCTTTACTTTAGAGCCTTGCTGGGTGGTGAAGTGGGCTTGAAGAACACTTTTCTTTCCTAAGCTAGAAGGTTCTGGATTGGTGATATCTCTTGTATATTTGCTTGAAAACTGAACATTTCCTTCTTTGATTGACTGTTATTAGTACTTATTAATGTAAAGGTAAAAAACAACAAGAAAAAATAGTTGACACTTTCAGTATTCTTCCTGGAAATCTCTTAGCCAAATAGATAATTATTTATGTTTTCTGTTTTCATGTTAATATAGGAGATGATGTTAGAATTTCCACTTTAATGTAATACAAACTGCCTTTTATCCAACCTCCAAAGTGATGTCTTCCCTTTCCTTCCAGACCTCATTAATGATCTCCTATAGGCCCTTCTGGGCTTCCCAAGTTGCGCTAGTGGTAAAGAACCTGCCTGCCAATGCAGGGAACCAGGATTTGATCCTAGGATTGGCAAGATCTCCTGGAGGAGGGTATGGCAACCCACTCCAGCATTCTTGCCTGGAGAATTCCATGGACGGAGGAACCTGGCGGGCTACCGTCCACAGGGTTGCAAAGAGTCGGCCAAGACTGAAACGACTTAGCACACAGGCACAGGCCCTTCTAGTTTCTGTTTGCTGCCACTTCCAAAGCCAGTGTTATATATTAGGTTTCTGTAAAGGCAGGGTCCATTTCCAGATATCAATTCCTGTTTTGGCTTTTTATTGCCATGTAACAAAACATCCCAAAACGTATTGGCTTAAAGCAACAATATATTATTATCTCTCATTTTTCTGAGTTAGTTAGGCTCAGCTGGGAAATTCTTCTGTGATCTTGCTTGGGGTTTCTTAAGGAGTTGTTTTCAGATGGTATCTGGGACTCAACTCATCTGGCAGTCTGACTGGGATATTCGGATGACTGAGCCAGGATTCTTACCTAGAGACTCTTAGCTCCCCAGTGCAGAAGCTGCCAAGTTTTCTTGAGGCTTCGGTCCAGACTGGACTGGCTGGCATAAGGTAACTTCGGTCATATTTCGTTAGTTGAAGCCAGCAATGGACAGTCCAGGTTCAGTGTGGAAGCAGCTACAAAGGGGCTGAGTATCAAGAAACAGAGTTTACTGGGGGCAATCTTTAGAGCCCAGCTACCACACATGATGTGATTCAGGTCTCCAAAACTTTACTCTGATTGTTATGGAGAGAATGAATTTGAGGGGCACCATTAAGTAGTATAAATGAGTTATAACTGTGGCTTCTTATAGAGGAGATAATGGAGAAAGGAGAAGAGTAATTTTCTTGGTATATTTGGAAATAGATTTGAAAGGTCTTGATGTATTGGTTGTGAAAGATGAATAATAGGGAGAAATCAGCTGTGATTTCTTACTTCTTAGGAATTTCCAGCAGAATGAAAATTGGGTATCATTTACTGAGATGGGTTAGACTGGGGTAGAAAGAGGTTTGAGGCATTGACACCTTATCTGATTTTGGTCTGTTAAGTTTGAGAGATATATAACATGTTAAGTGAGACACATTAATATAAGTAAAGATTTCAAGAGTTAGGTGAAGAGAAGAAGGCCGGGGCTAGGAATACATACTTCATTATCACCATAATACGTATTTCATAATTACCAGCTACAGATAATACTTAAAACCATGTTTCTAGATGAAATCACGAAGAAATATAAATGAGGAAGGAAAGAGAGCCCAGAATGGAGCCTAGGAACTCTGATGTTTAAAGGTCAGGAGGGAGAAGAGGAGTCAGGAAAAAAGATGGAGAAGAAGCTTCGAATAAAGTGTGATGATAATCAAGAGAGTGGGACTCACTAAAGCCAGAGAGGAAGCTTTTTCATCTGTTGGGATGGGTTGCCTGGTTTAAATTCTGTTGATAAGTCTGTGAAATAAAGACAGGGAGATGCCCATTGGGTATCTTTAGTGACTACCTCATTTCATTCTAATAAGTTGTTCATTGATACGTATTATCTTTATGCATTCGTTGCATATTTCTTGTCCATTAGAATGTAAGCTACAGGAGAATAGTCAGGGACATTTTTCTATGTTGTTTATTGTTGTACCAGAGCCCCTAAAATTTTGCTTGGCACATAATACATGCCATTCATTCAATCACTCAACAATCCTAGGAAGTTAATATAATTATTTTTGCTTTACAGAAAAGGAAACTAAAGATCAGAAATGTCAGAGACTAAATTTGGTAGCCATGTTTCACATCTAGATATCTGAATCTGAAGTCTCTATTATTCTCACCAAACTATTTACCATCACCTAGCAATGTTCTGTCATGTCATCGTAGGTTAACTGGGAATTTTTTTGTGATTAACTACTAAGTATATTTTTAAAAGTCATTTGATTCAGTCTGTGATTGGAATGATAAAACTGTATTTGCTTCTGTGGAAGTTCTCTCTATCCTAAAATGCAGCTTTTCTACAAAACAACATTAGTATGCATATCTAAAATTTGCATATAACTTACATGTTGATCAATTCATTTTACACTTCAGGTAACAGGGAAGTTGCTCACACAAGGGCTACATTAAATGATATAACCAAAACAGTCTTTGAAAGATATGAACTGCAAAACAACCGATAATTCAACCTACTTATGTATCTTTTTATATGTATTATTTTTTAAATGAACATACACATAACACACAAGAGACTTTACTTAAAAAGACCATACATACATAGTCGATTTACTTAGCTTTCTTCAATTTCTGATTAGTTTATTCTGTATAATGACCTAGAGACAGAATATCTGTTAAGGGAAAGAGTTAACTGACAGAAAAAGAGAGAAATGAGGGAAGAGAAAGGAAGAAGGAACAAAGGAGAGTGAGGGGAAAATAGGAGACATTGAAGCGACATGAGGACAAAGCAGACAGCTTCTGAGGACATTCAGGTGTCTGAGGAGGTGCCGTCCTCGGTGTGATGAAAAGAGATCCCAGATTGTGGGAAGGACCTCTTCCTTCTCATGTACCTGAGACCACCAGTGTCAACCCAGATGGATACATGCATGTGTATAGGCTTTATGCTCTGCTGGGCACTGTGCCAACTACTTTATATATATTGCTTTATGTATCCTGTCTTCTCACTCAAGAACCTGCAAAATTATCTATACAAGTGCTGTGTGTGTGTGTATACATATATATATATATTATATCTCCATTAAACAGATGAATAATGATGATAATGGTGGTGATGGCTAAAATGTATTTAATTTAGAGCATGTTTAGCAATTTAGTGCTTGTAAATTTAGTGCTGTGCTGTGCTTAGTCATGTCCAACTCTGTATGACCCCATGGATTGTAGCCTGCCAGGCTCTTCTGTCCATGATGATTCTTCAAGCAAGAATACTGGGAGAGGTTGCCATGCCCTTCTCCAGGGGATCTTCCCAACCCAGGTCTCCGCATTGCAGGCAGATTCTGTACCATCTGAGCCATCAGGGAAGCCTAAGAATACTGGATTGGGTAATCTATCACTTCTCCTGGAGAACTTCCCACCCCAGGAATCAAACCGGAGTCTCTCCTATATTGTAGGCAGATTCTTTACCATCTGAGCTACCAGGGAAGGCTAAGAATACTGGAGTGGGTAGCCTATCCCTTCTCCAGTGGATCTTGCTGATTCAGGAATCGAACCAGGTTCTCCAGCATTGCAGGTGGGTTCTTTACCAACTGAGCTACCAGGGAAGCTTGAATCACTTTGTGTACACTTGGAATTGTCACAGCAGTGTTAGTCAGCTATTGTTGTTCAGTTGCGAGATGGTGTCTGACTCTGGCCCCATGGGCAGCAGCGTGCCAGGTTTCCCTGTCCCTCACTGTCTTCCAGACTTTGCTCAGACACGTCCATTGAGTTGGTATAGTCCAATATAAAACAAAAGTTAGAAACAAAGACCAGAGAAGTTTTCTGCAGCTCTGCCTATCCACCAGCTGAAGTGCCATTCTTGCAGAAGGATTGTGAGCAGTAGGCAAAGATCTACATAAATGGTTGCTGAGATTTAGAATAGAACAGTAATATTGAGTATCCTTAAAGCTTTGGAGTCAGGAAGGGAAAGGCTATGATAAATACTGTATAGTTACTTTTGTGGGTTTGTGTGTGTATATATATGTAGACTACCAATCTTGCTATAAATTCTACCATCAAGTTCACTCCGTAATTCAGTGTACACATATGAGCAAAAATTGGCCAAGATATATAAATAGCAGGGCTATAAGATATAGAAATATGTACATTCTTACCATATACATTTGTATAACCACTTCAGAATATAGTAAATGAAAATAGTCTTAAAAATATCCAAGCCTCATTGATGTAGGAATACAATTTCTAGAAATTTATCTTTAGAAAGTAAATTTATCTTTAAGATAAAATTTATCTATAAGAATAAAGCTATAATAATAAAACTATTCATTTAACAATATTTATTAGAACATTATCTATAATAGTAAAAAAAAAAAAAAGTAGAAACCTCTACTTTAGGGAGGAGTGGTTAGGGCTTCCCTGGTGGCTCCAGTGGTAAAGAATCCACCTGCAATGCAGGATTTGATCCCTGGATCAAGATCTCCTGTAGAAGGAAATGGCAACCCACTCCAATATTTTTGCCTGGAGAATCCCATGGACTGAAGAGCCTGGTGGGCTACAGTCCACGTGGTAGCAAGAGAGTCAGACACAACGTGTGACTAAAGAACAACAGCGGGAGTGATTAATTAAATTATAATACATCAAATGAGGAGTTTTCTTAGGAAGAACAAAGATTAGAACAGGAAATTATATTTGTTATCTAATGTTAAGGGAAAAGTAAAAATGTTAGATGCATTTTGGTTATACTATAAAATAATATACATAATGAATAAGCCTAAAAAGGAATGCAGAAAAAAGAGTTTTGTGATGTGATGAAGGGTTAAAAGAAATATTTAAAATTATTTTCAGTTTGTTTAAAAATAAAATTCATTTATTCATGAATAAATGTTTATGGAGTGCCCATCCTTTACTAGATACTAGTGTAGAAATAATGAATACATCAGTGAACAAAAGAGGCAAAAAATTTTAATACTTATACCTTGCGTTTTCAGAGTACTTTGTAAACTTTTCAAAGTTACTTAATGTCCAAATTGAATTTTCAATTAAAATTTTTATATTATGCAGTATTGAAAACATTCAGAGAAACATGGAAAACACAGTACCTGTCCACGTGTGTAGGATGCATAGCTAACAGATGTTAACATTCTGATTCACTTCCCAGCTTCATTTCTAAAAACAAAAACAAAAACAGAAATCGGCTTAGTAAAAGCTAGGCCTTCATCTCTTTCACCTTCTTTCCTGCACAAAAGCACTCATAATGAAGTTATGTATCATACCTATATATGTTTTCATTTTTCTACACATATATATGTAGAAAACCATGAAGCATATATTATTTTGTTGGTCTTAAAACTTTGCATATGGCATCATGTAGTGCTGAGCCTTATGTGATTATTTTATTTCACTGCTCTTTACTGTTACACATACTGCAATGAATGACTAAACAGTTTATTCTTCCTCCTACTGATAGTTTCCAATTTTTGCTATCACCCACAACTCTGCAGTGAACAATCTCGTGCACAGGTCCTTGTGCAACTATGCCAGAGTTTCTAGAGTTTATGCATGAAAGTGAAATCCCTGAGTGGTGGACGTGTGCATCTTCAGCATTAACGCATACCATCCAGGTGTCTTCCCAAATGCTTGTATTAGGTGACACTTTCAACAGTTGTGCTTGTTCCATGGCATTCTCACCAGTATTTAAATCATTTTTACCTGCTTGATACATGGCATCCCCTTTTTTTTTCTTTTAATTATTTACTTTGTCTTGACTTGGGAAAAAAATAAAGACAGGGTCTGCGCTCAAGCACAGTGTAAGTAATTGGTGAAGGACCATTTTCCTAGGCAGACAAAGGTCTCATCTTGGGAACTAGAAATAAACTATGGAGGGCACTTCGAAGGAGGCTTACTATTGACAGTAATTTCAGTGGAGGATCACCTCCTTGCATTGGGGTTGCGTGTCTTAATGAAACTAATGGGGCTTTGCGTATTGAATGGAATGGCAGGTGTCTGTTTCACATTAGGAGCTTCGTTAGTGTCCTTTCCTCTTCTTTCCCAATTAAAAAAGTACTCAGGGTAATACACTAGATAACTTTCTCTTTGCTCCTGTGTGTAAATGTTCTTGGACTTCCCTGCTGGCTCAGATTGTAAAAAAGTCTGCCTACAATGTGGAGATGAGGGTTCTGTCCCTGGGTTGGGAAGATCCCCTGGAGGAGGGCATGGCAACCCACTCTGGTATTCTTGTCTGGAGAATCGTTCTTATGTGGATGGTGTCTCTCCTTGGTGTGCTTCAGGGTCACCTGTTTGGTTTGTTAAGGCACTGGGAGCTGAATCAGCTTCTGGTTTAGTAGATCTGGTGTGGGGCCTGAGGATCTGCATTTCTTGTAAAGATGTTGCCCTTCCTGCTGGTCTGTGAAACACTTGGTGAACCACTGTTCCCTATGTATTAGCAAGACTGTTTTGTCATTGCTGTTTGGGAATTGGAAGAAGGATATGGTCAGGGTTACACTGATCATCCAATTGATTACCTTGCTGATATTCCTCTTATTTCATATCGGGGCTACCCTGAAGGCTCCTGGGCTTCCCAGGTGGCGCTAGTGGTAAAGAACCTGCCTGTCAAAGCAGGATACGTTAAGAGACCCAGGTTCAGCCCTTGGGTCAGGAAGATCCCCTGGAGGAGGGGATGGCAACCCGCTCCAGTGTTCTTGCCTGGAGAACCCCTTGGTCAGAGGATCCTGGCAGATTACAGTCTGTAGGGTTGCAGAGATTCGGACACAGTCGGAAGCTACCTTAACTGAAGGCTCCTGTGCTTTATTTAGGTGACACATCCTTCAGCAGTTGGAGCATGTTCTACCTTCCTTCTTCGCTCAGCACATTTGTCTGATGATTTACGAAATCACAAAAGGACCGAACTTTCTTGCTTCTTTCTGTCTGTCTGACTCTGTTTCCAAATGAGCTAAAATAAGCAAGAGATTTAGGGTAGCTTTTGCTGGTATGGAGCTGCTTGGCACTGGGAGCCATCTAGGGGTACGGGCAGGGGTTGCAGGGTGTTCTTAGTATAATTTAGGACTTCCCTGGTGGCTCAGATGGTAAAGTGTCTGTCTACAATGCCGGAGACCTGGGTTCAGTCCCTGGAAGATCCCTTGGAGAAGGAAATGGCAACCCACTCCAGTACTATTGCTTGGAAAATCCCATGGACAGAGGAGCCTGGTAGGCTACAGTCCATGAGGTCGCAAAGAGTCAGACACGAATGAGAGACTTTAGTTTCACTTTAGTGTAATTTAAGGTCATCTGACTCTCTCCCTGTTCCACCACTTTACCTTCTCATCAACATCCTCAAAGGCAGATGGTCATTTCTTTTTCTTTGAACCTTTGACTGAGATTATTTTGTATAACCATACAAAAAAGAAACAAGATGGAATTCTGGAGATTCAGCCACTTGAGTAGGTGCAAATTTTAGACCAATTCTTTCTGTGATTTGTATTTAAATTTGTGTTAATAAAAATAAAATTGAAATATATATTCATGTATATGGAAAACATATTCATAAGAAGTATTTTTATGGATACCAAGTATAAGTTATTAATTTGGGACCTTTGTATAGAACAGATTTCAAGTAAAATATTACAAATTTTTAATGACAAGTAAAATCAGTATTATCTCATGATATTAGATGTTATTCTATATAGAAGATATAATACAAAGGACTTCTAACATTGCAAAAAGCACTGCACAAAGATGAGGTGGAGTAAGATCCTTGAGGGCAAACACTATCATACTTTTTTGTAGTTTTATTGAGATATAGTTGGCATATATGACATGTAACACTGCAGTGGTAAGGAATCTGCCTGCCAATGCAGGAGACGTGGGTGTGATCCCTGGGTCGGGAAGATCCCCTGCAGGAAGAAATGGCAACCCACTCCAGCACCACTCCAGTATTCTTGGAGAACACTGGAGAATCGCATGGAGAGATGATCCAGGCTACAGTCCAAAGGGTAGCGGCTAAACAACAACAGCATTGCATTAGTTTAAGGTGATTTGATATATGTATGTATTGCAAAATGATCACCATGAAAAGTAATTAACATCCATCTCCTTATAGAGTTATAATTTTTTTCCTTGTGATGAAAACTTTTAAGATCTACTTTGTTAACAACTTTCAAGTTTACAATACAGTATCATTAACTATAGTCACCAGGCTGTATACTAAATCCCCGAAAGTATTCTTCTTATAACCAGAAGTTGGTAGTCATTTCCCTACCCCCACATCCTGACTCTGGCGACCACCAGTCTGTTCACTGATTCTGTGAGTTTGTTTGTTTTCTTGATTCCACATATAAGTGAGATCATGCAGCATTTGTCTTTCTCTGTCTGACTTATTTCACTTAGCACAATGCCCTCAAGGTCTATCCATGGAGTCACACATGGCAGAATTTCATTCTTTTTTATGGAAAAATAATATTCTGCTTGTCAATGAATACTTGGACTGTTTCCATATCTTAGCTACTGTAAACAGTTCCGCAATGAATAACTGAAGTGGCCAAGTATTTGTTTTTCTCTTTCTGACTTATTTTATTTAATGCCTTTAAGGTCCATCCACATTATTGCAACCGACCAGATTTCCTTCTTTTTCAGGACTGAATAGTGTTCTACTCTGTGTGTGTGTGGTGTGTGTGTGCGCATGTGTGTGTACACTCATCCATCTGTAGATACTTAGCTTATCTCCATTTCTTGGCTATTTTACATAATACTGCAGTAAACATGGGGGTTTATTGCATATCCCCTCAATATAGTGATTTCATTTTCTTTGGATTTGTACCCAAAAGTGAGATTGCTAAATCACACGGTAGTTTTGTTTTTTAGGAATTTTTTAAGAAATCTCCATACTATTTCCATAGTAGCTGCACCACTTTATGTGAGTTCCCTTCTTTCCATACCCATGCCTGCAGTTCTCATCTCTTGTCTTTTAGATGACAACCATTCTAAAATGTGTGAGGTGATACCTCATTGTGGTTTTAATTTCCTTTGTGTCTAATTTATTTTTGAATAACCTCAGATTAAGGTAATCCCTGGTGTAGAGCAAGTGTTAGAGAAATGAATGAAGAGAGTAATGATAAGGAATGTTAAGAGTATAATGAAAAGACAGGGGTTTGAAGTCCATCAGATATTTTAAATTCTGATTTAACTGTCTGCGTGTTCTTGAAATACTTTCTTAATTTTTCTGAAAGCTAGTTTTCTGTTTATTAAACAAAGACTCAATCCTGTTCCTTGTCTGAGATCTTTGTGATGGAATTTGAATGACTGGCACTTCAGACTCAGTTAATATTGATTCCCCCCCGACTCCAGCTCCAGCAGTTTCCTAACAACAACAAAACCCACGCAGAATTAAAATCTATGACTAATATAACCTGTATTTTTCCAGCTTCCTACTATAATTATTAATTAGCAATTCTCTTATAGAAACCCTGTAAAAATCATCCATATTTTATAGAGATAATGAGAAAAATGTGCTTAAAGATACTGTGTGATTGCCTCAGGGTGTCAGTGAAGGAAAAACTAAGAGCTGGATTTCTAAGTTCAGAGTTCCTGCTCTTCTGTTTTCTTTATTCTTAGTCTGTGCAGCCAAACTGTAATACTTGATTTTAGCAGCAGAGATGTTTTGGGGGCCTAGAGAAATAAAAAGTTGTTTGAGTTCTTGTTACTCAGTTTTATATTTTTCCAGTGTAAACAGAAGAAGAGGTAACCAGACATCAGCAAAACTACTTTTTACTGTGACTTCTATAACCACCTTATTATTGTATTTTTATCCACTGATTAGATAACGTTAAACATGCATTCAATGTAATAGCCTTTGAAACAGATGACTGTTTCCCAGAGAGGTTTTGGTGCTGAAAAACTGTATGTACTAAAACAAATCATTATGTATTCATAATAACTATAATAAAGATAGCATTTATTGTAGAATTTCCAGCTGTGGGTTATTGTGCTATAAGCTCTTTATATGCATTACATAAATTGCTTCCAATTAAATGCTTATTTCTGAAGAAAATGCTATTTTTGTCCCCATTTTATCCATGAGAACCTAGAGCCTTCAAAATTTAAATAGATTAGGTAAATTCACACTTGTCAGATAGCTAACTCAGAAAGATTAGAATGTAGCCACCTACCTCCAGAGGTGGAACTGTAAACGCTAACTCTGTGGATACTTATTGAGTGTCATCTTTATGTTAGGCCTGAGGACAGAGGGATTACTAACCAAAAAAAAAAAAAAAAAGATCTCTGCTCTCTGGGAAATCTGACTCTACATATAGAATAAATAGAATATATATAATAAATAGCCCAGAGTGAATATGAGACAATGTTTTCTAAATAATGTTCCATGGAACAAGCAAGGGTGTCTTCAGGTTTCATTTTTAAATGGAAAAGCAGTCCTAACTTTTTAATAAGTTTGGAAACTCTCCATGCCATATCCCCATCTTAGAGGTACACATTACATATTACTATATTGAAATCAATGCAAAGGTCTGCTGTGTAAAATATTAACATTTTCTAAAATTATTTGAAAGTAGACATTTTCCCCTAAATTTCCCCATCAGGGCACCACTGTTCCATGAATATAATTTAGGAAATGCTGGGCTAAAAAAAAATTCTTTAATATATAATCCTTTTGTTTGCTTCTGAAAATAAAAGGGGGGCTTTAATCCTTGGTAGTCATGTTTTCCTGCACTCCAGACTCATACAGTATATATTAGAACAGCCCACCTGTGAGTTTACAGTTTCTATTTATTCCTCCAAAAAATGTTTGTCACTCAGCTCATGACTGACAGGGCTTCATGTGCATTCCTTACATTTGGCCTCTCTTCCCTCCAAAGCTATCTTTCTGGAAAGCTTAGCTCTCTCCTTATGTCACCATCCCTTTTTCCTCCAGTGTGCTCATTCCAGGTCCAGCTATGTGGTAGGAGCTGAAAAAGACGCTGGGGAGGTTTTCAAAGGTTGTCCAATTGGCAAAGAAAATTCGAGGAATTTATAGCATTGGTAATAAAAAATAGCAGAGAGAAGAGCTGTTTACGTTAAAGATTGTCTGTGAACAAATAGAAAAAAAAAAAAAAAGGCAAAAGTTTACCCAGATGGGAAAAGACCTGCCTCAGTGCGTGGGGGCTCATGAGCAGGCTGTGGTGTGCAGTTAACCTTTGTCTTTGTTTAGCTTTATGAAGTTTTCAGAATAGATTTGTAATTCAAACTTTTAGTTTGAAACTACTAAGGGTAATGATTTGTTTTCCTTATCACATATGAGCAAATATTATCTGTTGGACAATTATGTTTGAAGCAAAAACTGCTATTTAAAACAGTTTAATTTTACTGGAAATATTGGAACTTCCTCGGCAGTCCAGTGGTTGAAATTTCGCCTTTCAATGCAGTGGGATATGGGTTCGATCCCAGGTCTGGCATCTGAGATCCCACAGGCCTCTTGGCCAATGAAACCAAAACATATAAAGGAAAGAATATTGTAACACAATTGAATTAAAACTTAAAACAAAAACACAGACATTAACATGTTTCCACAGCACTCTGTAAAGACATCCCTAAAATTAGAGATTCTAGGACTATCTAATGTCATATCTTTTCAGAGACATGTATTTATTATTTTCTGCCTAAAGACGTTCCCTTCAATCTGTATGTATACTATTTTATAAGCAAAGTAAAATGTGAAATTAGCACTTGATAAGGGCTGAAATTAAAAGTCAGCCCTTTCCTTTTACGCCCTACTTGACGAATAAGTATGTGGCTTTGTGCATGTTGTTTCTGAGAAGACCATAGACGTTTGTGAGTCCAGAGAAGCCCCCTGACTTCTGGAAGAACCTGAAGTTTGTTCTGCGTGAAACACAAAAGTTATTTTTATTGCCTCTAAGATGGGCTTTAACTCAGGAGACCACAAGTGTTTGCTGCTTCTGGACCCAAATCAACCCTCCATTATCTTAGTTTGATTTCATAACAACCCACTAAGGTATCCAGTCTCCTTTTGGAGATGAGCCAAGTGGGCCTCAGAGAAGCAAACCAGTATACTGAGAGCTGATAGCATCCATGTGCAAACCTCGTGTGGTCTAAGTCCCTCCCTTGTAGCATGTGTGTAAAAGATTTAGAGAGTGCCTGGCATGTAGTAAAGATGAGATGAATGCTGGTTGTCATTCCATTTTATTCACATTTATTATCCTATAAACAGTAAATAGAGATTCTGCTGTAGTGAAGCTTAGATGTTGAACAGGCATTGAGTTTCAGCTGCCTCTGCCCGCTGACATGAATTCATTAGCTCTGTAAGTTCAGTAGCTTCAACTTGCTGAGAAAGAGGAGGTAGGGGCATGAGCACTCAATGACATAATGGAAAATCAATCACACTCTTTTTTTTTCATCGGAGTGGATCTAAGTAGAGAAGGCTTTCAGTCATCTTCCCTGGGAAAATGGGTTCAATGAGAACAAACTGATAAAATCCTACTCTGAGTTCATTTCAAAAAGTATGACTTTTGCTCATTAAAAAGCACAGTTCAACCTTCCAATTAAGCGCAATATATGCCTTACACTCACCATACTGTTCTTGCACTTCATCTTTCGATGATATGCCCTGGCACCAATGAGGCTTTGGGATACAGACAGTAAAAGCTGGTGGAAGTTGCTGAGCAAAACTGCTATTAGCAGTTTAATCACTTGTGTTAAATGCCATGGATATAATCCAAAGGAGGGGAAATTACTATCTGTAGTGTTGGACTTCAGCAGTTTTGTAAGCTTAAGAAATTCACTCTCTGCAGACTATTTGGGTTTCAATCATAAGTCAGTAAATAACATAAATAATACAGTCAGTGATTCATAATTAGAATCAGACAGTGTATATCACCGATTCCATGATACATGATTAGTTATTGATGTTGCATTTCAGGCCTAAGAATTGTTGCATCCATCTGTTGAATAAAAAATTATGTAGCTTCATTGTATATGGTCCCATCACTTCATGGGGAATAGATGGGGAAACAGTGGAAAGTGTCAGACTTTATTTTTGGGGGCTCCAAAATCACTGCAGATGGTGATTGCAGCCATGAAATTAAAAGATGCTTACTCCTTGGGAGGAAAGTTATGACCAACCTAGGTGGCATATTTAAAAGCAGAGACATTACTTTGCCAACAAAGATCCATCTAGTCAAGGCAATGGTTTTTCCAGTGGTCATGTATGGATGTGAGAGTTGGACTGTGAAGAAGGCTGAGCACCGAAGAATTGATGCTTTTGAACTGTGGTGTTGGAGAAGACTCTTGAGAGTCCCTTGGACTGCAAGATGATCCAACCAGTCCCCCCTAAAGGAGTTCAGTCCTGGGTGTTCATTAGAAGGACTGATTCTGAGGCTGAAACTCTAATACTTTGGCCACCTCATGCAAAGAGTTGACTCATTGGAAAAGACCCTGATGCTGGGAGGGACTGGGGCCAGGAGAAGAAGGGGACGACAGGATGAGATGGCTGGATAGCATCACCAACTTGATGAACATGGGCTTGGATAAACTCTGGGAGTTGGTGATGAACAGAGAGGCCTGGCGTGCTGCGATTCACGGGTAGCAAAGAGTCAGACACGACTGAGTGACTAAACTGAACTGAACTGAATTGTATCTGTTGCTCTGCTTTATTGTGGGAGAATCATTGGTCACCATCTGCTGTACCCTGCCTTGCTCTGTCCCTGAGGTTTTCCTTGTTTCATGTTGTTGTAAAGTTCATAACCGTTTGGAAGAACAGAAAGGCCATTCCTAGATTCCTAGAAGAACCAGGCTTTTGTTTTTCCTACTGTAGAAACATTTCTTTTTATTACCTGTAAAATGAACTTCCACCCAGAAGACCAAAAAGATGTACTGCTTGAGAATCTAAATCAACCTTACAGAAGATGTGTCTCAATTAATGCAGCATTTGGTATTAGGCTGGTGCTAACCAGAGGTTTAAGTTTCTCATACAAACAAACTCATTTAATTAGATTCTCTCTCTGAGTTGTCTCTGGAGTTTTTGTTTGGAGTAAGTTTGTGTGAGTTCAAAACAGATTTAAAAAGAGAGAGAGAAAGAGAGAAAGGAGGGAAAGAAGGAAGAGAGGAAGGAAGGGGCAAAGAGAAATCCAGAAACGCTCCTTATACATGGGATTGGATGATGATGTCAAACATACGACATATATTATCGTTGCTTCTCCTGTGTCTATGGCACATATTGTTTAACCAGAATACCTTTTCAGCAATTCTTGAAAGTTTTGAACAGTATCTGGCTCATAAAGGGCCCTTAATTGTTGAATGAGCTTATGCTCTGTTTCCCAAACTTAATTGCAAGCTCTCTGAGAGCAAGCAGTCACCGGCCTCATTAGTTGCAGGGCACCCAGTGAAGCTGCATTTTAAAACAAATTGTTTTTTTCACTTAGAGCAGACTTAATTGCATATGGATATTTGTCTTCCATTTAGATATGGGAGGGGGATAAACGAGGTGGTAAAGACAGCTAGAAGTGCAGAGTATAGACTTTCATTTGGCAGTATTGAGTTCATAGAACAGTAAATTGTCAATGACCCAATGCAGGGACAAGGAATGGGTTATTTTAATTTTTTTTTCTTTAATTCTTCACTGTAAAGCAAAAAGAACACAGGCTTTGGTGTTAGTTTAAATTCATGACATTTTCCACTTACTTGCTATGTGATCTTGGATGAGACTTTAAATGGTAATATACCCCCTTATCCAGTTTGCAAAAAATACAAAATAGAAATGATAAGTATCTCAGTTTATTTTTGAGATGAATCAAATGATGTAATGTAGGTGATACTTTCCTGTCTGTTTTCTTACTATTCAGTGAAGACCTTGGAGGAGGTCCACTGTTAAGTAAAGACCTTGGAAAGTGAAATTTGCTCAGTCATGTCCAACTCTTTGTGACCCATGGACTACACAGACCAAAGAATTCTCCAGGCCAGAATACTGGGGTGGGCAGCCTTTTCTTCTCCAGGGGATCTTCCCAACCCAGGGATTGTATGCAGGTCTCCTACATTGCAGGCAGATTCTTTAGCAGCTGAGCTACAAGGGAAGCCAAAGAATACTGGAGTGGGTAGCCTATCCCTTTTCCAGGGGATCTTTCCAACCCAGGAATTGAACCAGGCTTTCCTGCATTGCAGGCAGATTCTTTACCAACTGAGCTATCAGGGAAGCCAGAGGCCCTTGGAGCAGGAGCTATTTGAAATAGATAGCATAGAAATAGCAAAATAGAAATACACCTTAGCCCCAGACTTGTCTCTGGCTTGCCCTTTCTGAATGGTCTGAATTGCCTTTTTGTCTCTTCTTCTGTCAGCCTCTAAAGAGTTGAAAGCGAATATGTACATCTGTGTTGCTTTGGTATTCAGAAGTATCAGAATTCTGCATCTATGCAGCTTCTAGAAATGCATTCTCAAAGAAAAAGTTTTCTTAGGAGACCTTTTGCACCACGGCCCCTTTGCAGTTCTTCAAAATATGCTGTGAAGTACTTCCTTTTTTTAATAATTGGGAGGGGAGGTGGGTCATTGGGGAAGTGGGTCAAGAGAGGGAGGGAATGAGAAAGGGGAAAGAGAGAGAGAGGGAGGGAGAAAAACTACTTCCTATAATTAATGGTGTGAATTTCAACTGCTGAAGGGCTCTGAAATTTTTCGTTTATTAAGACTGGGAAATACTGAAAGTTTTATTCCTGATTGTATTGCTATTTATTGTGAAGGGAAAAAGTTAAATTTTAAAAAGTTTTCTTTGTTCTGTTGAAACCCCGGAGGCAGGCCATACCTCATGGAAAATAGCCTGCCCCTTAGAGTTAAAGTTTCCCTAAAACTTTTTGCTAAACCTTGAAAATCAGGCCCTTATCCCATATGGCCATTAGGCTCTCTAAGGGGCTTTCCGGGGGGAGGTGCACCCTATCTCCTGGAATGCGGCCTTCAGGCGCCAGCAGGAAGGCAGGTCCTTATCTATTGTTTTATGGCCCTCCGGCCTTCACTAGAGCCCCAGGGAGTTTGCTTTTCCTTCAGAGACTTTCCAGAAAGTTAATTCCCAGGTAATAACTAATTGTCAAGATGCAGTCTAGCGAGCCGTTTGGACCTGATGATAAACAAATGAGCCAATCCCTGTAAAAGATAAAAACCTGTGCGCCAATCATATTGTCCTAACCCTATTCCCGCCTGCTTGTGATTTTTCTGTATAAAAATTCTTCTCAACCAGTGTTCTGGGTTCGATCCTCTTTGGAGGAGACCGAACCCCAGCGCGCTGGTTTGAATAAAGTCCTCTTGCTGTTGCATCGAATCTGATTCTTGGTGTCTGGAGACGACGTGCCTGGGAAAAAGACCGTAAGGTCTTACAATTGCAAATGTTGTTACATTTCATCAACAGAGGTAATTTTTGAAGTGAAGCCAGGCTAAATATTATCTTATAAATTGACAAGCAGATGTGTGCTAAGGGAAAGTTTGATTGGTTTTTTTCAGGAATCTAGAAACAAACTAATTAATATGTTTGCTGCTGCTGCTAAGTCGCTTTAGTCATGGCCGACTCTGTGCAACCCCATAGACGGCAGTCCACCAGGCTCTGCGGTCCCTGGGATTCTCCAGGCAAGAACACTGGAGTGGGTTGCCATTTCCTTCTCCAAGGCATGAAAGTGAAAAGTAAAAGTGAAGTTGCTCAGTCGTGTCTGATTCTTCTCGACCCCATGGACTGCAGCCCACCAGGCTCCTCCATCTATGGGATTTTCCAGGCAAGAGTACTGGAGTGGGAATTAAAATGTTTACTTATTATCAAATTCCCCTCATTTTTACAGTTTTACAGTCTGTGGGCAGAGCACCCCTGCATTTGAGTCATGCCAGCTTCTTCTCCTGACTGCGCTTAATGCCACAGGTAATGAAGGGCGAGCGTTCTGCGCATATTGCAGTCACCTGGGACTTGTGTGGGAAGGTTTTTGTTTTGCCTGGTTTCACAAGGTGATAAGAGTTCACTTCTCAGCTGGAAGGTAAACTTCGATAAATTAACTGAATGCTGTTCTTCACTCTCCCACCTCACCTCCAGACCTTTTTTTTCCCTTTTAGATTGCTTTCTGCTTGTTCCTTTGCGTTCCTCCACCTGCCAAGCAAAAAGTTGCTGAGAGCTGTTGTTAAAATTTCAGTTAGCCAGGGTGGGAATGCTACAGTCTTGAAATCGTAGAGAGCTCCTGTACTTCCCTTCCATGAAGGAGACTTGCTCCAGCTCACCGGGTAGTTAAGTTTCTCTGCTGCTTGCCGCCTCCTACCAGGGCAGCCAAGGGTGCTGTGAATGAAGGGAGGCAGTGGTTAAGAGCTTTGCAGAATGCCGGACCTGGGTTTGTGTGCAGCCTCGGTCCTAGTCTGTGACCTTGGGCTTTTCCGTTCTCAGCTACAATGACCTCATCTGTAATATGCAGGTGGTAGAAGACACATCACTGAGTATAATACCTGACATAAAAAGTACTTTATGTTGTTAGTGTAATTGATGTTTGCTATCTATATATTATATATAGTGTCATATGTTTTTTACTATTAGTTCCTGTATGATTAGCAGTTACCCAACTTCATTGCAAGCTTCCTTAGTGCAATGTTGATAACTTAGCATCCAGATCCTTTCTTTGGACGTATAAATTAGAGAACATGAATTCTGATTCTTAATATAGCCCTGAGTTACAATATTATATTTATTTGTCTCAAATTTTAACTAGGAAAATGTGATCACTTTTCTGTAAGTAATAAAGGCATATGACATCTTATATATCTTTTGAGTTAACTAGCATTATTGAGGCTATGTGTACTAAGTCTGTTACATGTAACACCTTATCCTTCACAACCCTTCCAAAAAGAAAGATCATTATTTACTTTGGGGCTGGAGAGGAAAGTAGGGCTCAGGGAGGTTAAATAATGACCAAGGGGAACTATAGTTACTTCCCTAAACTAGAACTGAAACACAGGCTGCTTAGCTGCCCCACTCATGGTCTTTCCATTACACCAAGCTGACTCTCCATGCCTAAGAATACCATAGAAGTGGCTTTATAATTCACGATGGTTTCTGTAGTACAGACAGAGTTATCCCAAACTGTAAAGGTTTATAACAGCAAAGTGTACTTTTCATTTGCCTTGTGTATCTATCATGGGTCATTATTCTGTGACCCAGTCTAAAAGAACAACCCCCTTTGTTCTGATGAGAGTATCTTAAGGCAGAGGGAAAAAATAACAAAAATGAGAACTACCTGACGAGTCTTGAAGCTTTGAGTCTGAAAGTCTCTATGTCACTGCTACTCACATTCTGTTGGTCAGGACAAATCACGTGGCCAAGCCCAGTGTGAACAGGGCAGGGAGGTACACTCCTCACATAGGGAGGACAGTGATGATTTGAGAATAATGATACATATAGGATGGTATCACATGCAATTTATTTATTTTCCTTGTCTAATTTTATTTACTCAGGCTTATATGAAAATGCATTTGTATCTCCTACCACTGATGGTGGTAGGAAATAGTTCTAAAGAGCTCAGTGGAAGAGAAATTCAGCTAGACTCACCATTGATTTGGCATATTTGCCGCATTGTGGTATTATCAATATGGATACTAGGGCCTTTCTGCCAACAGCATTTGTATATGGGGACTGTCTCACCATTTGCTGAGTCCATTTCTTCTGCTGCTCTAAATCTTTTAGCAATCTGCACTGTGCTGTGCTTAGTCGCTCAGTCATGTCCAACTCTTTGTGACCCCACGGACTGTGCCCACCAGGTTCCTCTGTCCTTAGGTTTTCTTTAAGCAAGAATTACTGGAGGGTGCTGCCATGCCCTCCTCCAGGGAATCTTCCCAACCCAGGGATTGAACCCAGGTCTCCCTCATTGCAGGCAAACTCTTTACTATCTTAGCCACCAGGGAAGCCCAAGAATACTGGAATCGGTGGCCTATCCCTTCTCCAGGGCATCTTCCCAGTCCAGGAATCGAACCAAGTTCTCCTGCATTGCAGGCAGATTCTTTACGAGCTGAGTTAGCAGGGAAGACCACTAATACATAGCAACTTGATGAATGATTATTTTGCATTTTTACAGTAGCCAGTGGAGCTGAAATTGTGTGGCTGAGATAATGTACTGAGCTAGAACTGCCTCTCCACTTCCCACCATGCCAGTGTTATGGAGGTGGTTTTATTGCATCTTAGCTTTGTCACTTGCACATCTTCATTCCTCCTCACTGCTCCCATTATAGGAGAATGCCTATGGCTTCATTGGCAGATTGAATGTGATAAGATCAATAACAGGAAGATTTTACTGAAGAGTAAAATCAAAGAAAAACCTTTGATGTGATTTTTCTACAAGTTCTCTTTGCTTCCATCATTACTTATTGCTATTTCTCCCTTTACAATAGAACCTTCAGTTTATTTCTTGTTTCCAGTGTCTCATCAGCCATTCCAGGCGTGGCCTCAACACGTCAAACTTTATAAACGCCTCCTAACTTATCTCCCTGTCTTCAGTAGCTTCTTCCATCATTTGTCGTGAGTGATATAAAAAAATGACAGGATAGTTTTAAGAACCCAGGGTACTGAGCACCACACAGAACAGATACATAGAACATCTTGGCAACTCCAAGGAGAGCCCCACACCTGGAGCTCTAACCTGGTGACACCTCTCTGAGCTGCATCTCTCCTGCCCCTGCCTGTCTGGTCCTCTTAGACACATGCTTCTCTTCAGCTTTCCATCTTGGCATAGCAACTGGATGTTTAATTTTGCAAACACCCCTTCTTTCCATGACAAAATACCTCCCATGTCCCCACCTCCTTATCTATCAACGTTTTTTTTATCCCAGTTTTAAAGTTTGAAGTATTAAGGCGTACAGGAACATACATGTGCCATTTTTTTCTGGGTTCTGAAGAATAACAGTAAATAAAATCCTATGAACCCACCAACCAAAAGAAGAAATTGGCCCTGTCTCTGCTTTCAAGTCTTCGCCAAAGTCTCTTGGTCTGTTCTTCTGGCCTGGCTCTGTCCAAGCCTTCGCTCTTGTCTGCACTTAGTTGTGGCCTGGATTGTCGTCTCCCCAGCACTCCTGTCAGCATCTCCTAGTCCCGCAGCTTTGTCGCAGGCTCTTGTCCTGGTGCTTCCCAGGTGGCACAGTTGTAAAGAATCTGCCTGCCAATGCAGGGGATACAGAAGACATGGGTTTGATCCCTGGGTCTGGAAGATCCCATAGAGGAGGAAGTGGCAACCCACTCTGGTTCTCTTGCCTGGAGAATCCCATAGACAGAGGAGCCTGGCGGGCTACAGTCCACGGACTGCAGAGAGTGCCAGCGTGCAGGCACATGCTTGTCCTGGCACACTCCTTTTCCTAACACCTAAGATAGAAATGACATCTACTATATCCAGATTTCTCTCCCCAGAATTGTGCTTTGACCAGTCAGTGCCACCTTTCTAAACCTACAATCTATCCATGTTTCTCTATTTGAGGTTGAGTCAAGTCTGAACATTTCTCAGAGTTTTAAATCCCTCTGTGAAATCATATTTGAAATACATCTGACATGCATAAAAATTCCTAGTTTTTCTTAGCTTGTTTCTTAGCTGGCTTTCAGTTGAAGTCAATTCCCATTTGTTTTTCTTTATGATTTTAAACACTTTCCTATCTAGTTCATCCTTTTTCCTACTCACTCTGTCATGACCCCTCTAACACAATGTAGTGGGAGGAGCTGAACCTTTAACACAAGGAAAATTTGGCTTGAATCTTGACTGCATTACTCACTATGCAAATTTGGTCAACTGATCTGTCATTCATATGATCACCCCCATTTTCCTTATCTGTCAGTGTGGTTTATTAATACCCTGTGAAATTATTAAAAGATTAAGTAGATGGTTTCTGTAAAGGATGTGGACTATATTAGTCAACAAATTGAGTTTTGTTAATACTTTTCCATCCAGTCTCCCCATGTCCTACAGAAAAGTATTTTTAGAAAGACTTTCTATTTCCATTCTCCACTGAATACTCAGGCTTGGACTGTATCATATAAAAAGGGAAAATATTGAATGGTTTTGAATAGAAAACAGGAAATATAAGCTTTTCTCTTGGAAAGATCACTCTGACTGCTATGTAGAAGAAGAGCCAGTGGAAGCTGAGGCTGGAGGTAGCTGTAGAAGGGGTCCTGAGGAGAGGACTTGACAACTTAGGACACGGCAGGGACAGTAGCCGTGTGCTTCTATAATCTGTTTCTCGACCACGTCATATACAACTGAATAAAGCACTAAGTCTGAGCCCCTCACTGAGGCCCCCAATCTGACTGTGCTCTCTAACTAAAACATAAATGTGAAAGTTCATAAAGGTAAAGATGTTATAGCTTCGGAGGAAAAACAGTGTTTCTCAAACTGAAGAGTCAGAGAACAATTTTAAAAGGAAGTTGCAGTTATTTGTTTGTGGAGGCCTGCAAGCCATGTGATGGGGATGAGTTGTATATCTTGACTCCAAGAGTCTCCCCACTCCATCTCTTACACTTTAGCAAGCCTCTCCATGCAGAATGAATTCCAGAAGTCAAATACTTTTAGATGTTAGTAGAAGTTAAACTAAGATGTGTGCCAAGAGTCAAAAACTAAAATCAAAACCTCAAAAAACAAAAAAAAAAAGTCAAAACACAGAAAGCTGAACACTGAGGGTGCATGCTATAAATTAAATCATATATTTTCCTGGTTGGAGGGCAAAGAAGCTAAGTGATGAGCAAAGGGCTGGAGAAGATCTCAGGCAAGGCAGGGTAACAAAGCAGATTTTAGAGGAAGTGAAAAAAGGGAAAGCAACACCCTGTAACTGATGAAGAAGGTGAACGAGTGAGGCTGCCTGCATGTCTATGGAAAAGACAGTAATTGAAACACTATATGAGTCAGTATAATTTTGCATCCTGCTGGTTTATAATGTGATTTGAAATAATAAGGATGCTGAACAGAAGTTGCTGAAATCACCTGCTAATTCAAACAGACTAAACTGGAAGGATGTCTTTGGATGAGATGGTTGCCCTCAGTAATTATGAGTCTGAAATGAGTCTGACAGGCAGAAGAGAAATCGCAGTATAAACACCAGCAGGAGTCAAGGAACACACCTTTATCACAGTTTATTGCATTTCTGGATTTAATTGCTTTTGTTTTTTTGTAGTGGCTTTTTAAATAGCACATTTCTCAGAGATGATGACTCTTTCAGGAGAAAGAGTTTAGTTGCAAAGCGTCTGATCAGGTCAAGAGCCTGATGGAAAAGTGGCAAGGCCCTTACAGTTTATAGAGGCCTCCCCTGAGTGTGTCTAGCTCAGGCCCTGAGAATTAGAAGGAACTGCACCTTCACTGTCCCCCTTCGCCTCTTCACTGGACAAGCGTGAATGCAGTAGGTGGGGTTTGCCCCAGGGTTCTCAGTGTGTGAGTGTCAAGCTGGGATTCCATCTCAGGACTTCTGCCTGGACCTGAGGTTGAGTGAACTGGGCGCTGCATCACCCTGTCTCTTTGGGGACGTTCAAAGGCTGCAGAGCGCGGCACCCAGAGCTTGAGCTCGTTCCTCTCCACCGATGATTGTTATTGGAGACTGCCTCTCAGTCTCGGCAGATTAAACCAAAATGAATAAATGATGAAGTAAGTTAATTTACGGGTTTTAAAGGGTATTTCTCAGACCTGCGTTGGTTTTTCTTCACGGTTTTAAAGATTCCAAATGTCAAGAGCCCACAATCAAGGTCATTTTCGATAGAAACAAGGTGTCTGAAGGAGAACCTGAGTCCTTATGATTCAGGAGGTGTGGTTAAGGGGGAAGCCCCCGCTGTCCCCAGAGACCTCCCAAGCTGCCAGGTACACTGTGGGTGTCTGCTAATGGTCAGCTTCAAATGTTGCAGTGCTTAAGTCTCAGCCACACCGTTTGGTCCACGGCCACACATAGTTCTCTCTGGTTCTCAGAACATGGCCATTGACATCCGGGCATTCTGCAGTCCCTTTGGCAAGTAATATAATCTCTCTGAGCCTCAATTTTTCTATAAGAAATGGGAATGATATGGCCAAGTTTGCTGAGTTGTCATGAGGATTATATGAAGACTTAGGCAGGATGCCATATTGCTTAGTAATGGAACATAAGGATTGGGATATTTTCTTTCTTCTAATTTCATAGAAACAGGCTCTTCAAGAATGAAGCCTATACCTCCAGTAAGTTATACCCAGGAATCATCTCACAACAGGAGATTTCTCTTCCCTTCCTTGCAAATCTGATCATAGTTACTATCTGGAATCAAACATTTTGTAGTTATTGGAAATTTTTTTTGTTAGTTACCTATTCATAATTTTAGTATTATTCCCACTCCTGTGAAAGTCAGCAACTGTTCCTCAAATATTCAGCATGCCCGCTGTACCTAACAGTGAGTAAGGACCTTGTGGGACCTCATTTAATGTTTACCAGCTACCCAAATTGGTGAAGACGTGAGCAGAAAAGAGCACAGCTTGAAGTCAGTGTTGCCCTTGCTAGGATGCAGTTCTGCCTGCAGGGTGTTTGGCTCAGGATTGCTAGGCTTTTAGATTTGCTAGAGGTGAGTGGGGCAGGGAGCAGGAGCTGAGTTTTGGGCAAGAAGGAAGTAGTGCTGTTGAAACCCATGATGCCAGCTTGTTAATTTCATCCCCCATACAGAAACTGTCTTACTCATCTTTGTAACTCACTCCGGTGCTTTTCACAGTCCTTGCCAATCAATATGTTTGTAATGGATGAGCAGAGCCAGGCTACCTTTGTTCCTTGTGGTGTATTTGTAAGTTTATATGGGTCATTTGGGCTTCCCAGATGGTGCTAGTGGTGAAAAAAATAAATAAATAAAAACTACCTGCCAGTGCAGGGGACATAAGAAATGCGGGGTTGATCCCTGGGTCAGGAAGATCCCCTGGAGGAGGGCATGGCAACCCATCCAGTATTCTTGCGTGGAGAATCCCGTGGCCAAAGGAACCCGGGGGGCTACAGTCCATGGGGTCACAAAGAGTAGGACAGGACAGAAGTGATTTAGCATGCATGCAGGCGGTTCATTCATTTCTTCAGCAAATATCCTTGAGCACCTACTGTGTACCAGACATCATTCTAAAAGTTTTTCTTCTAAAGTGGTGAACAAAACAGTCCAGAATCCCAAACATAATGGAGCTTGCACTCCAAATGAAAATAAATAAGGAATATATTTTGTTATCAGGTGATGATATAAGCTACAGAGAAAACAGAGCAGAGTAGGGGAATAGGAAGTGTATGTATAGGTGGCAGAGAGGATACGATTTTAAATAGGAAGGTCAGGAAGTTCTCTGTGAGAAAGTAGGTAACTTCAGCAGGTGAGAGAACAAACATGTAATACCCAGAGAAAGGCAAAGAGAACAGCAAGTGAAAAGGCTTAGGTTAGTTCAGTAGCTTAGTCGTGTCTGACCCTTTACCGCTCCGTGGACTGCAGCACGCCAGCTTCCTTGTCCATCATCAACTCCCGGAGCTTGCTCAGACTCATCCTCCATTGAGTAGGTGATGTCATCCAACCATCTCATCTTCTGTCATCCCCCTCTCCTCTTGTCTTCAGTCTTTCCCGGCATCAGGGTCCTTTCCAGTGAGTCAGTTTTTCACATCAAGTGGCCAAAGTCTTGGAGCTTCAGCTTCAGCATCAGTCCTTCCAGTGAATATTCAGGACTGATTTCTTTTAGGATTGACTGGTTCTCCTTGTTGTTCAAGGGACTCTCAAGAGTCTTCTCCAACACCACAGTTCAAAAGGATCAATTTTTCTGTGCTCAGCTTTCTTTAGAGTCCAACATTCACATCCATACATGACTACTGGAAAAACCATAGCTTTGACTAGATGGACCTTGGTCAGCAAAGTAATGTCTGCTTTTTAATATGATGTGTAGGTTTATCATAGCTTTTCTTCCAAGGAGCAAGCATCTTTTAATTTCATGGCTGCAGTAAAGTGTCTGGCATTTTCAAGAAGCACTGGGGTGTCTGGAGTGGAGAAATATGAATATAATAGGAAATGAACTTCCTGTAATATCTAGTGCTTATCTTAAGGACTCTATGGCCTTCCTCAGCGGATTCCTAGGAGTCAGTGAAAATGTGCACACTCTCTGCAGTAATCAGATGCTCCTATGCTATTCGTTCATGAATTCATTTACTCCTTCTTTCATCAGTTCTTTATTCAACAAATATTTACTGAGCACTTTCAGCTAGAGCTCACATGTGTGGAACTCTTGCTGTTACTAAGAAATGTTTCATGTGATTCTAGATAACCTTCACACAGCTTATAAAGTAGCTACATTTATACTGCCATTTTCAGATGAAGAAATTGATGCATCAAAAGCATTTTTAAACCATGGTACCTATCTTCAAAAGTTTCAGTATCTCACAAGAGAATTGAGATAACTACACGCATAGTGTGTCAGTTCATAAGTAGTGTGGCTCAACCGAGTTGGAAGAATTCTAACCAAGAAGCAAATGCCAGGGTTGTTTTTTTTTTTTTTTACCCATTTGTTCCCTTGAAAATATAATTGTGGTGACAGCATTTCTCGCATGTTCTTTATGTTTCTGAAAAGTCCAGACATATGTCAAGGTTTCTGAGTGCCAGTCCTTCTCTTTCCGCAGGAAAATGTCGTGCAGTTTAGAAGCACCACCATCGTCACATCTCAGCCACACTGAGTTCCTGGAAAGCCAGCCTGACTCTGCCATTTTAGCCTGACCGTTTCTTTAAGCTCCACAGCGTCCATTTTCTAATATGAAATGAAGATACAAATGGCCCCTGATGTTTCATTAGAAACTTTTTGGGGGAGTAGAAATTTTGGGGAAATAACTAAACAGACTTTAATAATTGAGCTGGTGCTTTCTTGCCTTTAAAATACTTTCACAGTCCCTATCTAATTAATTATTTATGCTCCTTGCCCATTAGTCGGCTTTATAAAAGAACCTTGCCCCTCCTTCCCATTATCACTTACTAATCTTATCAATCACTTTCTGTAGATAATAAATGTCTCAATTTCACCATTTATAAAATGCCATCTCAACACCACTGGGAGAAGGGGCTAGAGAGTCTAATTAACTAAGATATAATTGAAAAGCACTTTGCCATGTAGAGTGTTTTGGATCTTTAAGAGGGGACTTGATCTGACTGCTGCACAGGGTTGAACTGCAGCGACGCAACTGCTGCCTATGGGCTACATCTTCCAGAAGGCAATGGAAATTATTCTCCAAAATGATTTATTCTCTCAGAATTTTCTTTGATAAAATACTGATTGTGATACTGTTATTGGCACCTCTCAGCAAGAACACCCAGTTATGTTTGGCAATGAATATGTTTTATAGGACACTGTGAATTTTTCATCAGAGTCATACAATCAACATAGATTAATTGGCCAATCTGTTGGTGAAACAGTTTGTGCACAGGCTGCTTTTGGCCTCTCTTAATTTGAGAAGAAAAAAAAATTACCAGCATTTTCCATCCTGGAGTGTGCATACACAGATAAACTGTTTAAGATTTTATGGTAAATATGACAAATCATTCATCTTGCTTTTTATTTCATGTTTCAGACTCTTTGCAATGCTCAGGGGTTTATTATTTTGAGTGATAAAGCATCCTTTATATTGGGAAAGAGTGCCACAAAACAACTAACATTTGAACCAAATTTAAAAAATTATTATTATTTTTTTTTATGAATGGTAGTTTGGCATATAGCCCATGGGCCAAATCTTGCCTGTTTTTGTGCAATTCACTTCATACATTATATTTTTAAGATTTTTAACTAAGCTGGGAAACAATAAAAAAAAATATTGTGAACCCCAAAATGATAAAACATTCAAATGTCAGTGCCCATAAATTTTTATTAGAACATTCTATGTCCATTTAATTACATATTATCTATTTGTTCTTCCATACTATAAGGATAAATGACAGGGACCATGGAACCTGTAAAGCCTAAAATATTTACTGTCTATACTTTATCTAAAACGTTTTCTGTCTCTGCTTTATCTGAGCCCTGATATAGGCTATTGTTAGAGTTCTATATATTAATGGATCATGAGTGTGTAGTAAGTAAAATTACCTGTCTCTGGAGAAAAAAAAAATAGTTGCTCATCGTTCTTTCTGCTATGAAATAGAATTATGATATAGCACTCAGATGAATTACTTTGGAAAGATTATTATCATTATATAAAAAGATTTAAAGGCACTAATTTATACTATATTCCCTTGTGTCATATTTGATGCTTTTTTCTGCTTTTGCTTATATTCAGTTTTTCTATTATGTCTGCTGCTGCTGCTGCTGCTGCTGCTGCTAAGTCACTTAAGCCATATCCGACTCTGTGCGACCCCGTAGATGGCAGCCCACCAGGCTCCACCATCCCTGGGATTCTCCAGGCAAGAACACTGGAGTGGGTTGCCATTTCCTTCTCTGAAGCATGAAAGTGAAAAGTGAAAGTGAAGTCAGTGAGTCGTGTCCAACTCTCAGTCTGTTCATTGCTTATTCATTCATTCTTTTATAATCTACCTAGATTTGTAGTCTGTCTACTCCATGCTAAATGTGGGCTTCCCAGGTGGTGTAGTTGTAAAGAATCGACCTGCCAGCGCAGAAGACAAAGGAGACATGGGTTCGATCCCTCAGTTGGGAAAATCCTCTGGAGGGGAAAATAGCAATCCACTCCAGTATTTTTGTCTAGAAAATTCCATGGACAGAGGAGCCAGATGGTCTGCATGGGGTTGCATAGAGTTGGACACGGCTGAGCACACACACACACACTCCATGCCAAATACCTGGAGTAATATAAAGTGGAATAAAAAAGAATTCAGCTCTTGCTAAGTTCATAGTGTATTGGAGAAAATACTCATTTGAGTGGTACTTACAAATGCATCAGGATGTATCTCCATAGTTTTGTGTGCCAATCTGTGGAATCCCAGTGGAAAGGCAAGAATGAGTCGTCATGGAGTAATGGGATGAGGTTCAGTTCCTCAAATAAAAAAGATATTTGAGTTGGGTCTGAGAAATGAGGGTTCCTGGTGGTTCAGATGGTAAAAAGTATGCCTGCAATGCAGGAGACCTGGGTTCAATTCCTAAGTCAGGAAGATTCCCTGGAGAAGGAAATGACTACCCCATTCCAGTATTTTTGCTTGGAGAATTCCATGGACAGAAGAGCCTGGTGGTCTATAGTTCATAAGGCTGCAAAGAGTCAGACATGACTGGGTGACTAACACACACATATACACACACACTGATGGATGAATCTCAGTTCTCCATGCTTAAAAGTTGAATAGGCCTCCTTAGGAACAGAAGTCAAGGTCCACTGGACAGAGATATAATCAAGTATGGGATGTCTTGGTGATATTAGGTATAATATGAGACTGGACTCTAAAGTGCATCAGGGAGAGAAAGTGAGTTTAGAGAATATGGTGAAGAGCATTGTCCATGAGACCAGGATTTCTGTCTGTATGCACCAGGCAATAAAAAGCCCACAGATTCTGAGAGGGGCAAGGCATAGTTATCTGTGCACTTTAGAAAAATACTCCAGCAGCAATGTAGAAGGTGGACTGGAAGAGAAGGAAACTGGAAAGAAATGAGTCATGAGTCTGTAACTACACTTCCCTTGAAAGGTAAGGATCACTGTGAACCAAGGCTGTTATAGAGAGACTGTTGGAAATGAATCGATTGCATTGCTTCTTGTTTTATATTAGAATCAGCTTGAGTCCCACTAATGGTTCTGAACATCTCAGATTTTAATCTTGGAGGAAGAGGGATAGAAAGGAGGCCTGCTGGTATTTCCAGTGCTCAGTAGAATTGTTTTCATTGCTGTCATATTTAGTTTTTGTTCTGAACCACATATGTAAATTCCTGTAGACTCTTATGCTTTTAATTCCACAATGGGTGGTGGTCCTATACCCAGTTAGAAGGATTTTTCTTTTGGCAACTCTGATTCCAGCTTTCCCGAGAAAGATTCCTCTTGGGAGAGGACTGAGAGCCCACCCTTGTAGCAGATTTATAAAGCTCCAAGAAAGACTGTGCAGGTCTGACCTGGGCTGGGGTTCCTTAGAAGTACTGGGCTCTAGAGGTAAGTGGTCCTACAGTTATTCTCAGGAATCCTCCCTTAGCTGTGAGGCACACCCAGTGTGATTAATCTTGAGGTGTGGAATTCACCAGCTGCTGCTTTCAGTTCCTGGGCTACAAAGACATTTGGCTGGTCTAGGCATGCGCTGTCACCATTTCTAATGTCTCCAGTGAGACCGTAACTTGATTATCCAAGGTTTCCTATTAAATTGAAGTCTGTTCCTTGGCAATGTGTGCTAAGTTGCTTCAGTTGTCTCTGACTCTTTGGGACCTAAGAACTGTAGCCTGCCAGGATTCTCTGCCTACGGAGATTCTCCAGGCAAGAATATTGGAATGGGTTGTGTTTCCTCCTCCAGGGGATCTTCCCAGCCCACAGATAGAACCTGCATCTCTTATATCTCCCTCATTGGCAGGCAAATTCTTTACCACTAGCGCCACCTGGGAAGCCCAATGAGTAATTTAGATGGCTTGTCTTATCTGGGATGTGAGAACACTGGATCTGGAGATAACAGCAGGTTTGGCTTGCAAGGGGAGGTTTTTATAGGATTATCTCCTCTGTCCAAGAGACAAAACATTGCTACAGGCATGAAAAGGTCACTTTTTGAGTCAATGGATTTTTTGAGTGATGTTTTATATCTCAAATACTCCCCTGTGACATTTTTTTGCTTCCTGGTGTCCCTAAAGAAAAAATATTATTGACAAGCACTGGAAGCCCAAGAGATGATTTCTTCTGTGAAGTGACTACTTTGTCTAGATTTGGCACAAAAAGGAAAACCAGTTTTATCTCGTAGAAGAGTCATGGTCTTCAGGGTCTTACTATTATGAGGCTTTCAGCAAATCACCCCATTTTTTGAAACTTGTATTGAAGTAGAGATGCTTTACAATGTGTTAGCTTCTGCTATGCAGTAAAGTGAATCAGCTATACATATAGCTCCCTTTTTAAAAATTTCCTTTCCATGTAGATCACCACAGAACACTGAATAGAGTTCCCTGTGTTATACAGCTTCTCATTAGTTATCTATTTTATATAGTAGTGTATATGTATCAATTCTTTTGAAACCATGTTTTTCCTTTTTGTATACCTTTACTAGGTTGTTTTGTGAATCAAAGGAAATGATATGTGTGTGTGTACAAGTGTGTGTATGTGTGTACCCTTGCGCACACGCAAAGCACCTCGTAGAATGCCTGGTGAGTAATGGACTCTCAACAAATATGTCAGTTTCTGACCACTTTTGAGAGAAATAGGTTGATTTCAGTGATGCTGAGAATGAATGCTCTGGAGAATACAATATGGCAGTGTTCTTCATAACAGAGAAGAGAGCAACATGGCTTTGTAAAAGTCCTGGATTTAGAGGCAGAGGATCTCAACTTGACTCATTACTTTGCCACTCAAGATGAGAACTTGGGTAAGTCATTTACCTCTATAATTCTCAGGTCCTCTACTTCCCAGCCCACAGATAGAACCTGCATCTCTTATATCTCCCTCATTGGCAGGCAAATTCTTTACCACTAGCGCCACCTGGGAAGCCCAATGAGTAATTTAGATGGCTTGTCTTATCTGGGATGTGAGAACACTGGATCTGGAGATAACAGCAGGTTTGGCTTGCAAGGGGAGGTTTTTATAGGATTATCTCCTCTGTCCAAGAGACAAAACATTGCTACAGGCATGAAAAGGTCACTTTTTGAGTCAATGGATTTTTTGAGTGATGTTTTATATCTCAAATACTCCCCTGTGACATTTTTTTGCTTCCTGGTGTCCCTAAAGAAAAAATATTATTGACAAGCACTGGAAGCCCAAGAGATGATTTCTTCTGTGAAGTGACTACTTTGTCTAGATTTGGCACAAAAAGGAAAACCAGTTTTATCTCGTAGAAGAGTCATGGTCTTCAGGGTCTTACTATTATGAGGCTTTCAGCAAATCACCCCATTTTTTGAAACTTGTATTGAAGTAGAGATGCTTTACAATGTGTTAGCTTCTGCTATGCAGTAAAGTGAATCAGCTATACATATAGCTCCCTTTTTAAAAATTTCCTTTCCATGTAGATCACCACAGAACACTGAATAGAGTTCCCTGTGTTATACAGCTTCTCATTAGTTATCTATTTTATATAGTAGTGTATATGTATCAATTCTTTTGAAACCATGTTTTTCCTTTTTGTATACCTTTACTAGGTTGTTTTGTGAATCAAAGGAAATGATATGTGTGTGTGTACAAGTGTGTGTATGTGTGTACCCTTGCGCACACGCAAAGCACCTCGTAGAATGCCTGGTGAGTAATGGACTCTCAACAAATATGTCAGTTTCTGACCACTTTTGAGAGAAATAGGTTGATTTCAGTGATGCTGAGAATGAATGCTCTGGAGAATACAATATGGCAGTGTTCTTCATAACAGAGAAGAGAGCAAATGGCTTTGTAAAAGTCCTGGATTTAGAGGCAGAGGATCTCAACTTGACTCATTACTTTGCCACTCAAGATGAGAACTTGGGTAAGTCATTTACCTCTATAATTCTCAGGTCCTCTGTCTGTACATGTACCTTCCGCTATTAAAACATAAAGTTTTTATAGATATGGATTCAATTTTTATGGATTCAAACTCTATAATTTGCCAGGGAGAACTTTAAGAAAATGAACACAAATCGTAATTACAAAATTAGATATAGGGCCTGAGAAGCGTTTCATTACAAGTGAGGGATCTTTATTAGCTTTTTGGTAAATTTGCCTGAGTTTCTTGAACATGAGTATATTTATGTAATACATCTGGTATACTGTTTATTGGATATATTGGTGAAAAAATAAATATGAATTTAACATCAGTTAAATCTGACTTAGAATGGAGATAAGCAGAAAAGTGATAGGAAAGAAAGGGATATAACTCACTGAAGGTTTTTATTTAAAAAAAAACTCTAAAAAATTTCCCCTAACTTTATACAGGACACATCAATTTAAAAACAATAAATCCTCAGTGAGGATGTAGGTGGTAGACACTGTACTTGGTGTACGTGAAACAGAGTATTATTCAATACTTACATGAATAATAAATAGAGATAGAATTTCTGGATGGCATAATGCCCCTCAATCACTGTCTTCCATATGGAAGCTTTGAATTCTGGAATGTGTCTTGAGGACATTCTCTTGAGTAATAGAGAAGTATCATGAAATCATACAGAAATATTTCTGAGCTTAGTTGTCATGAGGGCTCCGTTTAGATTATTAGAATGATTAATTCATGCATAATGCATTTATTTGGTATGTACTAGTGCTCAAGATTGAGAGAGGCACTCAGAGTTTGTTAGTGGTAATATTAGTATTAATACATACTTTTATGAGTATTGTTGTTGTTTAGTCTCTAAGTTATGTCCAACTCTTTTGCAGTCCCACGGACGGTAGCCCATCAGGTTCCTCATCCATAGGATTTCCCACGTTAGAATACTGGCATGGGCTGCCATTCCCTTCAGGCAAATTCTTTATCACTGAGCCACCAGGGAAGCCCACTGTTATGGTTATGACTGTCTTAAAGGAGGAGAAAAAATATTCTTAGCAGTTGACCTGTCCCATTGCCCACTTAATTGTTTGCCCACAGTTTTATCTGCAATAGCAGACACCCCTTCTTTCAACCTAGTTTCAGAAATGTCTTGTTCAAGGTAAGTCCCTACCATCTGAGTAGTAGCTGATTTTTCTGTGAAATTTCAAGGTGAAGATGCCTCTTTGCCAGAGTAATGATCATAACCCATTGAGAAGAGTGTCACTATAGTTACACTAGCAAATCATCATAGAAAATGCGTAATGGACATTAACCTAAGACTACAACAGGATGATCGTTCTCTCCTACACACATAGCCGCCGATTGCCAGAAGTGGCTGGTCAGAGGTGCAGACTGGTTGTTGTAGATGTTATCTTGGTCAACCTGAGGATCAGAATTTACTGGCTAGTTGTCCAGTGGATTTTTGTAGATCTGCCTACTAAAGCAGTCCCACAAATCTGAGATGCAAGCTTATGAATGTGTATTATTGGTTAGCTTTCATGCTGGGCATATCTAGACCTCTTCTTGGATGAAAAAATGAAATGTGATTTCCTACCCAAGCTTACTGGTGCTGCTTCTCAGAGGACTCACGTCTTTGGGGAGCAGACAGCTTAGCACCCCATCCTTCTCAGGAGAACCTTTTTGCTTTGCTAAATCAGTCCGCAGCACTGTGGGAAAAGGGCAGCTCTGTGGGAAAAGGCACTTTACCTTGGGATACTGAAATTGTTCAAGTGAAATAGTTTCCTCCGCAAAGTAGGCAGTGGATTAAACACAAGTCTGAGGGAGTCTTTGTCCACTTTCAATGCCTCCATTGACCTGAGTGTCCTAATTTATGACTTTTTCCTTCAATAACAGCACCTCATGCTTGCACTTTACAAGTCACTTTCACATTCATTATCTTTTGTGCTCTTAGCACCAGTTCTGCAGGTGAGTAGAACATGAGTAGAAGAACATAAGAGGTAATTTAATAGGTAACAACACTCCTATTTTACAGTGCAGAAACGGAAGCTCTGGAAGGTTTGATGGCTTGGCAAAGGCTATTTAATGACAGAATGGTCCTGATGCTTGAACACAGGCCATTGAAGGCCAAAATAACTCTCTTTCCACAGTATTTCTGGTTTTGACTTACAGTTTGCAAAAAGCTTTTATGTGTATTACAGCATTCACTTCTGAGGCAGTTGGCCATAGTGGTTTAGAATATGTTTGCTCTGTATTCTAGTTCCAGCACCGCTGCTTGCTATTGTTGTCTGTTCGCTAAGTCATGTACAACTCAACCCCGTGGACTGCAGCACACCAGGCTTCCCTGTCCTTCACTGTCTCTCAGAGTTTGCTCAAACTCTTGTCCGCTGAGTCAGTGATGTCATCCATCCATCTCATCCGCTGTCCCCCACTTCTCCTCCTGCCCTCAGTCTTTCTCAGCATCAAGGTCTTTTTCTAGAGAGTTAGCTCTTTGTATCAGGTGGCCAAAGTATTGGCTCTTAAAGACACATCACTTCATTGACCTCAGTTTCCTTCTTGGTAAAGTGAGGATAAGAATAGCTTTCTCCTTTTTATTTAAGGAAAAAATTTTAATTGGAGTATAGTTGTTTTACAGTGTTTGTGGTGTACAGCAAAATGATTCAGTTTTATACTGTGTGTGTATATAAAAACTTTTTCAAATTCTTTTCCATAATGGGCTATTATTACAAGATATTGAATATTGTTATCTGTGCTATGCACTAGGTCCTTTATGTTTGTCTCTTTTATATATAGTAGTTTATATTGTTAATCCCAAATTCCTAATGTATCCCCTTCCCCTTCTTCCCTTTTGGTAACTATAATTTTGTTTTCTGTGTCTCTGAGTAGCTCTTTTGCAAGGCTGTTGTGTGAATTAGAGCTCCTATGTAGAAGCCACCTAGGCAGCCTCTGAGACCCAGTGAATGCCCCAAAGATGGCAGCTACAGCTATTATTATTAACTGTTCTGTGAATCCAAAAAAAAAAAAAACCCTTGACTGTTTTGCAGATGAGAAAACTGAGACCATAGGGAAAGGCAGAAGAAAAGTTATTAGATTTCTATGTTCCTTAAGAGAAAAATAAATGTTTATATAAAGTCAGTGGGATGTGGGAGCTACAGGTGGCTCTGGCCACCACCACCAAGATTCTTGATCCAGTTTGGTTTCAGATCAAGATTTTTAACAATTTGTACTCAAAGGTTTTTCAGTGGCCAGTTTAGGTTTTCAGATGAACGGAATTGGGAACAAAAATAATGGTACCAGGTGTCCCTGTTTGCTTCTCCTCAGGCGACAGACCTCTGTTCACACCTTTAATAAATTAAAGTCAGCCTACTATAAAATCAGGTTCCCTCTACTCCAGGTGCCAGAACACGTGCGAATCAGTTCACAAAGGTGTTATATCAGTCCTCCAAAGTGAGCTGGTGATCCCCATGGTGCCACCCTTGACCACACAGAGCTTATGTTTATCCCAGACAGGTGCAGCCTGGCAGGACAAATTGAAAGCTGCTTGCGGCAAAATGAAACAGTAACAGACAGCAGCAGTGTCATCCCCACTGGGACAGCGGCTACGCTGGGGCTTGATGCATTAAAAAAAATGCCACAAGTGAGCTTTCAACTCCAGGTGAGAGAGGGAACTGGCTTGTGTCCCCCATATGGGATGGTACGCTATTTAGCAGCATTTCATCTCCTCACATGTGGGAGACATCCCATCATAATTCATTCTCTACATTTCTCCCAACTAATAGATGTGAGCACTGGGGCAGATAATCCAAGACTCATTTATATATGGCTTTGAAAGTCCTTAAATGAATTTTTCAGCAAATTGACCTTCTTAATTTAGTTTTGCTTAGGCTCTTAATTTACAGCTCACATTATTCTGAATGAACAGACTATCTCTGACTATCTCTAGGGTCCAGAAACTTTCTCAGGATGCAATTCTTGTTCATTTACTTTAAATCACCAATTCATATCAAATATCCATAATATTGACTTACCTAGTGCGCAGTGTGCCTTGAGGTGAAATAGCCTTGGGAATATAGCAGGGAGGGAATTTCCCAGGCTGGTCAGAAAAATTCATATAATTTTATAAGGCAACTATGGCGGAACTCTTTTTCCTTCTGGAGATACTGTCAAACTTTGAACAACTGTTCTACACCCCGAGACAGTCAAAACCTCTCCTCAAATGTTCTGCAAGTTTCTGTGACTTGCTTTTCATTTTTTCCAGTCTCTAGAGCACTACTGTTTCTGTATCAACAGATACTGTTCTTCACTCTCCAAATTAGTGCAAATATAAAGCAGAACCTCTTTCTCTGTTTGCCCCCCTCCAAATTTTGTTTCCAATCAACAAATTGAGAGTTGAGTAATTATGCTGAATAGTAACTGCCTAGTCACGGTGAGTGGGTCATACATTTCAGATCATGGATTTTCCTACCCTCTTGGTGACTTCCTCTCCGCCTCTGCCTCTGATGCGGGTTTCCTCATACTCATTTCCCTCTTTTAAAGCTTTTTCTCCTTTCTCCTTCTGCATGCACCAACTGCCCCCCCCCA
>SJYC01119847.1:0-24470 GCA_006408675.1 Madoqua kirkii
AAAAAAAAAACAAAACAGATCTTTCACTGGAAGAGACTTTCCAAGGAAATAGCATCTTTCCATACTGTTATATTCCCCAGTGAGTCAGTGGTGAAGAATTCACCTGCTGTGCAAGAGACATGTGTTTGATCCTTGGTTTGGGAAGATTCCCTGGAGGAAGAAATGGCAGTTCATTCCAGTATTCTTGCCTGGAGAATCCCATGGACAGAGGAGCCTGGCGGGCTATAGCCCACAGGGTCACAAAGAGTCAGACACCTCTGAGCGACTGAGCAGATACTGTTACAACAGTGTAAGTATGAAGAGCAGTGTAAGTATCACAAGCACAGAGAAGAGGTGACTTAGCCTGGAGGAAGTGGCGGTCCTAACCAATGAGTGAGGCTGGCCAGACAGAGGTGGCAGGTGAAGGTGGGGTAGGGAGGTAGGTCTGCCTAAGCAGAGGGACAAATATGAGCCAATGTTCAGAGATGAGAACCAGTGTAATACGTGCAGAGAAACTGTTACAAAGATGGCAAAGTAGAAGGACATGCGCTCATCTTCTGCATGAACTCCAAAATTACAACTCAAGGCTGAACAGCCATCGACAAGAGACTGTTCATCCCGCCAAAAAAAGATAGCCCACGTCCAAGGGCAAAGGAGAAACTATATACTCCCCTCACCTGCCACCTCTGTCTGGCCAGCCTCACTCACTGCTTAGCATCACCACTCGCTCCAGGTTGTCACCTCTTCTCCGTGCTTGTAATACTCTTACACTGCTGTTCCTCTTCATCTTACTTCCATTGTGGAGAGAACTGCAAGGAACTCAGTGTTTCAGAAAAAGAAGGCAGTGAAGACAGTGGTAGCAACTGAGGCTGGAGAGGCTAGAAGGGCTGAGTCAGGGAGATTCTGGAGCATCATGTCACGGAGCTTAGATCTGACACAGACTGTGGGGAGCCACTGACAGGCCAAAGCACCGAAGAGACGTGAACTTCTGTTTTGGCTTGATCGTGGTAGTGGCTATTTAGTTCAGTTCAGTCGCTCAGTCGTGTCCGACTCTTTGCGACCCCGTGGACTGCAGCACGCCAGACCTCCCTGTCCATCACCAACTCCTGGAGCTTGCTCAAACTCATATTCATTGAGTCAGTGATGCCATCCCACCGTTTCATCTTCTGTCGTCACTTTTCCTACTGCCTTGAGTCTTTCCCAGCATCAGGGTCTTTTCTGATGAGTCGGTTCTTCATTTCAGCTTCAGCATCAATCCTTCCAATGAATATTCAGGACTGATTTCTTTAGGACGGACTGGTTGGATCTCCTTGCAGTCCAAGGGACTCTCAAGACTCTTCTCCAACACCACAGTTCAAAAGCATCAATTCTTCAGTGCTCAGCTTTCTTTATAGTCCCACTCTCACATCCATACATGACTACTGGAAAAGCCATAGCTTTGACTAGATGGACCTTTGTTGGCAAGTTAATGTCTCTGCTTTTTAATATGCTGTCTAGGTTTGTCATAGCTTTTCTTCCAAGGAGCAAATGTCTTTTAATTTCTTGGCTGCAGTCACCATCTGCAGTCTTTTTGGAGCCCAAGAAAATTAAATCTGTCACTGTTTCCATTGTTTCCCCATCTATTTGCCATGAAATGATGGACGGAGGAGCCTGGTGAGCTGCAGTCCATGGGGTCACTAAGAGTCGGACATGACTGAGTGACTTCACTTTTTACTTTCATGCATTGGAGAAGGAAATGGCAACCCACTCCAGTGTTCTTGCCTGGAGAATCCCAGGGACTGGGGAGCCTGGTAGACTGCCATCTATGGGGTCGCATAGAGTTGGACATGACTAAATCGACTTAGCCATAGTAGTAGCAGATGGGACCAGATGCCATGATCTTCGTTTTCTGAATGTTGAGTTTTAAGCCAGCTTTTTCACTCTCCTCTTTCACTTTCATCAAGAGTTTCTTCAGTTCCTGTTTGCTTTCTGCCATAAGGGTGATGTCATCTGCACATCTGAGGTTATTGATATTTCTCCTGGCAATCTTGATTCTAGCTTGTGCTCCATCCCCCGCAGCATTTCTCATGATGTACTCTGCCTGTAAGTTAAATAAGCAGGGTGACAATAAACAGCCCTGATGTACTGGTTCCAATTTGGAACCAGACCATTTTTCCATGTCCGGTGCTAACTGTTGCTCCTTGACCTGCGTACAGATTTCTCAGGAGGCAGGTAAGATGGTCTGGTATACCCATATCTTTAAGAATTGGTAGTGGCTATATTGGTAATCCAGGGATGCAGAACAGGAAATCCTTAGATTGCTATCTCATCCATAACCGCTTCACATTTCAAAGGAAGAGTTTGAGATCTCACTAGTGAATTCTTCTATGGCCCGCCAGCTACACTGGTCTGCCCATCCTGTGCCAAGCATGCTGAGGTCAGGCCCAGAGACTCTGGCCCACTCCCTAACTGACCCACACAGATGCCACGACACGTGGGAGCCCTCGCCTTCCACCCAGCTCAGCAGTCCATGACAAACTTTCTTTGAGGAGAGTCTTGGACTATGAGAAACAAGTGTAAAATTTTATAAGCTTATTTTGCTAAAGACAAAAGTGAATTTTTAAGGGGTTGTTTTTCATAGTACTGTTTTAGGGAGTATGTAGACTCTTTCCTCCCCTAAGGGGATCTCTCTGCAGGCAAAGAATGCATGGATGAGTAAACTGTGCCTTCTTCTCCTGTCTGCTATAGCTTCTGGCTCTGAAATAGACAGCAACCTACATTTCCAAATGCTAGAAGAACAAAAAAAGTACTGGTGGTGGCAGGGGTAGAGAGTTGAGGCGATGTGACACTGACTTACTGAAAACCTAAGTAAAAGCTGAACTTTTCTGTTATGGTTGTGATCAGCATTAGAGAAATTGTATTTCGTCACAAAACTTTAATTATTTGGGATGGCCAAAAAGTTTGCTTGGGTTTTTCTGTAAGATATTATGGGAAAACCAGAACAAACTTTTTGACTGACCCAATATATGATGTGTAAAGCATCCAGGAGAAGCATGGATGGAGCCACTGCTTAATTGAGGACAATATCTCCCAAAGACCTGATGCCATTCTGAGACCAACCCAGGATCATCTCAGAGTCTTACTCTCTACCTGACATTCTTGTCTAGCATCAGTCAACCTGTGGCATGGCTCTGGGTCCCATCCTGGGCTCTTTCTTCTGAGCCTTAACTCTTTTCTCTTTTCCCTATATTCTAGGGAATAAAAGAATGATATTGGTTCTCAGAGTTGACAAGCATGGCTTTGATCCTACTCCTGTATTTTCTCGTCAGGTAGCTTTGTGTGTGTGTATGTGTGTGTGCGTGTGCACACACGCCAAAACTCTTCAGTCATGTTCAACTTGCAACTCTATAGACTGTAGGCTCTTTCTTCTGAGCCTTAACTCTTTTCTCTTTTCCCTATATTCTAGGGAATAAAAGAATGATATTGGTTCTCAGAGTTGACAAGCATGGCTTTGATCCTACTCCTGTATTTTCTCGTCAGGTAGCTTTGTGTGTGTGTATGTGTGTGTGCGTGTGCACACACGCCAAAACTCTTCAGTCATGTTCAACTTGCAACTCTATAGACTGTAGCCCACCAGGCTCCTCTGTCCATGGGATTCTCCAGGTAAGAATACTGAAGTGGGTTGCTATGCCCTCCTCCAAGGGATTGTCCAGACCCAGGGAAAGAACCCACATCTCATATCTCCTGTGTTGGCAGGCAGGCCACAAGCGCCACCTGGGAAGCTTTGGGGAAGGGATAAGTATCTGCTCTGAGCCTGGGTTCTCTCATCCACGAAATGCAGGTAGTCTGCATTCCTCACAGGGCTGTTGTGAAGATTTATTATAATGGATCTAGAGAGCAAACACAGTGCCTGACACATAAGTACTCTAATAATGACAGCCTTTGGTCATGGTGAAATGAAGTGAAGCGAAAGTCTCTCAGTTGTGTCCGCCTCTTTGTGACTTCATGGACTATACAGCCCGTGGAATTCTCCAGGCCAGAATACTGGAGTAGGTAGCCTTTCCCTTCTCCAGGGGAGCTTCCCAACTAAGGGGTCAAACCCAAGTCTCTCGCATTGCAGGTGGATTTTTCACCAGCTGAGCCACAAGGGAAGCCCCTTGGTCGTGGTATTCACAAGTAAATTTAAGCCAATACCTGGACCACTGCTCAGGCTTAATTTGTATGTGGATATGGTTGATTCTGTACATACATTAAGCCTGAAATAAATGAATGAAGCATTGGGATCCTGTTTCTCATGAATATACTTCCTCTGTATATATTTATGCTAGTGGATCTGGAGGCCTATTAAAGATCAAAGATGAGATTAATATAACTGGCTGAATAACTGCTCTCAAAAGACCAACATGATGTGGGAAAATTCCAGCTCAGTTTGGTACAAGCATTGTAGTCTGAGGCAGGAAGTTGCAACAACACAGTGAGCCAATGAAAAGGCCAAGTGCATCGCACCACCATTTGGAACTTCAATTTGCATGTTGCATTCAGAGAGCACCTTTTAGTCTCCTTAATCCCTTGTTATAATTCTCCTACACTGTAGATGAAGGCCAACTCACCTACTCCCTAGAATGAACCTGGAGGAAACACCCCCTTTATGCCTCCAAATAATATATGTTCTCAAAGAGTGTTACCATTCCAATAGGAAAGAGCTGCTGACAGAGTCTAAAAGAGAACCGTCCAGAGGCTGTGGTATTTAAAAGTCAATGCTAAGTGATGTAGTTTTAAAAAAGATTCAGGGGATATTGCCAACATTTATATTTCATGTTGCTTGTGAAATTGCTTTCCATTCTGTCTTGCTTTGGTCTCTGTACAGTAAAGATTCCTAGGTTGCTATGGGAAGTATGCACGTAAGCTGACTGCTATGGTAACTAGTCACATATGGTGGAGAGGCATAGCATGGCACAGGATTTGCATACCTAATTTGAGTGTGTTAGTGAAAGTGCAATCTGTGCATAGGAGGCTAAATAATCTGAGGGATTTTTAAAAATATATTGTGCACACCAAAGTATTAAGTACTAGGGTCTGTTTTTGATGTCTGTCTAGTTTCAGGCATCAGTTCGCACAGTATATAACTATATAAAGGTGTGATGTTGTGTGTGGGTATGTTTGTGAGCTTCTGAAGTTGATTCAGTCTTATTATTCTATAGTTGCATTTCATTTATCTGGAGTCCTAAGTCTTTTTTTTAATTTTATTTTTAATTTATTCTACTTTACAATACTGTATTGGTTTTGCCATACACTGGCATGAATCAGCCACAGGTGTACACGAGTCCTAAGTCTTAAGTCTCTCTCACAGCATGAGGAGGATTTAATTAAACTTCTGCTGTGTGTGTAGTTGCTCAGTTGTGTCTGACTCCTTGCAGCCCCATGAACCAGGCTCCTCTGTCCATGGGATTCTCCAGGCAAGAATAGTGGAGTGGGTTGCCATGCCCTCTGGCAGGGGATCTTCCCAACCCAGGGATTGAACCCAGGTCTCCCACATTGCAGGCAGATTCTTTATCGTCTGAGACACCAGGGAAGCTTCTGTTAGTCACTATTTCATTCACTCAATATTTATTTGAAGTAGTTTTGTGCTAGTTATTTTAGGTATTTTTATTTGAGGTGCTGCTATTGCCTGGATCAAGCTGTTTCTATATTCAGTGTCTGCAGTGCTTTTGTCTTATCTTAACCTGGAATAGTGAGTGATGAGTGGTAGATAGGAAATAATTGGAAATATAAACAGCCTCAGTTCTGGTGTCATGATTTACAGTATAAAGCATACTATGAAACAGCTTTTTTTGAATGGAATACATTTATATGTAGTGTCATTGGGCTAATGTCAATAACAAGAGGCAAAACAATAAATTGCAAAACAGTATGCACAAACATGATTTCATTTTGTAATAATACATGCAGAGCTTTGTTTCATAAGAAATAGGCCTGAACAGATGCATGTTGTACCTCCTGGTTTGATTAGTGACCTCTCAGAATTCATGTGTGAATTTCTCTCTTCTTATAAAGATCTTAGTCATTGTATTTATTATGTCTTACCCTGATCGAGTTTAGGGGCTTCCCACACGGCTCAGTGGTGAATCTGCCTGCCAATGCAGGAGATGCAGGTTTGATCCCTGGATCAGGAAAATTCCCTGGAGAAGGAAATGGCAATCCACTCTAGCATTCTTGCATGGGAAATCCCATGGAGAAAGGAACCTGGCAGGCTAATAGTCCGTGGGGTCGCAAAGCGTCAGACACAACTGAGCGACAGAGCAGGAGCGTGGGATCCGGTATAACCTTGTCCTATCCTGGGATTTCTTTGGAGCGAATGAGGCTGAAGCTGAAACTCGAGTACTTTGGCCACCTCATGCGAAGAGTTGACTCATTACAAAAGACTCTTATGCTGGGAGGGATTAGAGGCAAGAGGAGGAGGGGACGACAGAGGATGAGATGGCTGGATGGCATCACTGACAAGATGGACGTGAGTCTGAGTGAACTCCAGGAGTTGATAATGGACAGGGAGGCCTGGCGTGCTGCAATTCATGGGGTCACAAAGAGTCGGACACGACTGAGCGACTGAACTGAACTGAACTGAACATGATTCCATCTAAAATGACTATATTTCCAAAGATGGTCTCATTCTGAAGTTCTGAAATGTTTGGCACCTAAGTGCTGTGCCTGTTTTATTAGATTTATAATCAAGTATGCCTTTTTTGGCAGTTGTTAATGGTATTATTCCATTTTTAGTTTTGGATCTGAAAATTTCTTTGTTGGGAGAAAAGGTGGGAGTGTTTAAGTTTATAAATGTCAATCCTTTAACTGCTATAGATCTATTAAGATTATCTATTTCATATTGGATTGGTTATGATAGATTGCATTTTTTGAGAAATTGGTCCTTTTTTTGTAAGGTGTCAAATTTGTGCAAGTAGAACTGCTTACTATCTTTTTGAGGTCTAGTAGTTTGATATTAGTAATTTATACCTTCTCTCTTTTTTTTCTTTGTCAGTCTTTTCTTTGTTAGTTGATTCAGTTTCATTATTTTATAGTTGCATTTTATTTATCTGGAGCCTTAAGCCTCTTTTTTGTTTTTTAAACTTTGTTAATTTTATTGATTTTTTGAAACAATCAGACCTTTGTTTCATTGGTTTCATCTACTGATATTCAGTTTTTAATTCCTTTGATTTCTTCTCTTACCAAAAAAAAAATTACTTGATATTCAAAGTTTATTCTTTTATTATTGCCTTTCTGTCTGAATAACTTTCTTTAGTTCTTTTTGTTTGTTTGTTTTTGAGATGGGGGTAAATCTGTTAGAGATACATTCTCTTAGTTTTCCTTTATCTGAAAATGTCTTGATTTTCTCTTAGTTCCTGAAGAATTTTCTCTGAATATAGTATTCTGGATTGATATTCTTTTTCTTTTTCAACACTTGAAGAATGTTCTGTTGCTCCCTTATGGGCTCTGGAGGGATTTCTGATGAGAAATTCACTGTCACTCAAATAGATTTCCCTCTGTAGGTAAAATTCCATTTCTTTCTTGCTGCTTTCAAAACTTTTTTCTTTGTCTTTGGTTTTAAGCTTGACTGTGATGGGTGTTGGTATAGAATTCTTTGAGTTTGGGTTTTGCTCAGTATCTGGATTCTGTAGGGGTGTGTGTGTATATGTGTGTGTGTGTGTGTGTGTGTGTTCTTGCCACATTTAAGAAGTTTTCAACCACTTTTCCTGTGAATGATTTTTAAAGTCTACCCTCTTTCTCTTCTGTTCTGGAACTCTGATGACACAAATGTTAGATTTTTTCTGTTATTTTCCCATAGACGGAGAAGGCAGTGGCACCCCACTCCAGTACTCTTGCCTGGAAAATCCCATGGATGGAGGGACCTGGTAGGCTGCAGTCCATGGGGTCGCGAAGAGTTGGACACAACTGTGTTACTTCACTTTCACTTTTCACTTTCATGCATTGGAGAAGGAAATGGCAACCCACTCTAGTGTTCTTGCCTGGAGAATCCCAGGGACAGAGGAACCTGGTGGGCTGCCGTCTATGGGGTCGCACAGAGTCGGACATGTCTGAAGTGTCTTAGCAGCAGCAGCAGCAGTCCTATAGATTTCTTAAGCACTTTTTCATATTTTGAGGTCATTTATTCTCTGTTGTAATTTATGTTGTTTTATCTCCAGATTACTGATCCTTTCTTCTGTCCACTGCAGTCCCTTATTAAACCTACCCATTTAAAGTTTGATGTCAATTATTGTATTTTTCAATTTGAAACATCTAATTTTTTCAGTTTTTTCATTTCTAAAATTTTGGTTTGAAGCTTCTTTGTATCTTGCATATTTTTTTGTTGTTGAGACTTTCTGGGTTTTTGTGGGCTTTTTTTGGTGAGACTCTATTTTCCCATTTCAGATATATTTATAATTGCTCAAGAGGCATTTTTATGATGAATAAAATTTTTGTAGCATTCTTTTAACATCTCTTGTCATCCTACTGTTGTATCAGTTGATTTTTTTTTCTTTCAGCTTTAGATTTTCCTGGTTCTTGGTATGATGCACATTTTCTATTGAATCCTGTAAAATTGGGAGAAAGGGAGAGGCTGCCTCATTATTGGGCTTCCCAGGTGCCTTAGTGTTGAAGAATTAGCCTGCTAATGCAGGAGATATAGGACAAGTCAGTTTGATCCCTAGGATAAGAAGATCCCTTGGAGGAGGAAATGGCAACCCACTCCAGTATTCTTGCCTAAAAAATCCCATGCACAGAGGAGCCTGGTGGGTTATAATCCATGGGGTCACAAGGAGCCTGGCACGACTGGCCACAGAGCACACGCACACCCCAACTACTGCCCAGTAGGGACAGAAATACATGTTTCCCCACTCAGCTTTTATTGACACCAAAGAGGCTGGCTTCATAATTACTGAATGGAATTGGGAGTTCCAGTGCCCTGTGAGGCCTCCACTGATACTTCCCTGACTGAACGGAATGAGAACCCCATCTGGTACTGTTCACCTCATAGCCCTACTGACATCAAAGTGGGTGGAGGTGGAAGGATGTGATCTTATTAACTCTGGACAGTGTGAAAGTTTGACTCTCCAACAGGCATCCTCTAATGCCACCTGCCAACAGCGGAGGATGCCCTGTTACTGTCAGGTGAAAACAGGAGTCACACTTCCCAAGGAGTCGCTACAGACACTGTTGTTGATGAGGATGGCTTTAGTGCGGCCCAGTGTCGATGAGTGTGCCATATCCCTCCTAGGCACTTTTGGACCCCACCCCAGCTGAGGTATTGAGAAACCTCGTTATAGGCTGGTAGTTCATTTCAGTTCAGTTGCTCAGTCATGTCCAAATCTTTCGGCCCCATGGACTGCAGCTCCCCAGGCTTCCCTGTCTATCACCATCTCCTGGAGTTTGCTCAAGCTCATGTCCATTGAGTCAGTGATGCCATCCAACCATCTCTTCCTCTGTCATCCCCTTCTCCTCCTGTCTTAAGTCTTTCCCAGCACAGGGTCTTTTCCAATGAGTCCTTTCTTCACATCAGGTGGCCACAATACTGATCACCTTATAGACTGATAAGGGAAGTCTAGATTCTCAGCTTGGCCTTGCTGATGGCTTGGCTTAGGACTGTAGTTTGTGTGTGTAGTTTTTGGCAGGAGGAGAGGAGTTATAATCTAAGTATTTCCATCTTTCTAGGCTGCCCCTTTCCTGGCCCTTTGGCTGCAGAGGACAGAATTTTCTTAGAGCCTTTTGGGTTTCCAGCTTCTTCATCTGTAACTCTGGAATATGTCTGTTTATTAGTTTCTTAGTTGTGTCTGACTCTCTGTGACCTCACGGACCAGACTCCTCTGTCTGTGAAATTCCTCAGGCAAGCATACTGGAGTGGATAGCCGTTCCCTTCTCCAGGGGTTCTTCCTGACACGGGGATCGAACCCAGGTTTCCTGCATTAGCACTTCATCTGAGCCACCAAGAAAGCCCAACTCTGAAATATATGAAACAAAGTGAAAACCCATGGAACTTACTACCGTGGTGTTCCTTGAGTCCCTAGGTCTCTGTCTGGGTCTTTTTATTTCCCCCTACCTTTTTTTCTTTAGCCTTTTAGTATTATGTATGTTCTGTTGTTCTATGTATAAAGCCCAGGATTTCTGTTGTATATAGTAGAAGGATTGGGAAAAGCATTTCTACTTTAGCTTCCCAGACAGAGAAGTATGTACACTTCCCTTTTATTATTTGTTTAGCACTTGAAATTCAGCATGTGACAATTTTCCTGGACTCTAGACCATTATTGCTACTACAGTTTGAAAGATACCATTCCAAGCTACAAAATCTGGTTGGCAATGTCACTGTAAACATAAAGTTGGCAGTCATCACAGGCTGAAACCAAAGACTGGCAGTCTTGCCCTAAGTATAGGCATGTATGAAAAAGACCCAGTCACTGAAAAATAATATCTATCATCATCATAATATTTACTATGGGTGTACCATTTGGTCATTATTCTTAATAGTAGCAATAACAATGAAAACAGCACTCATAATTGCTATGAAAATTGTGTCCTTGTTTCAGAGTGGTTTGAGTACATCACATAATCTAATTTCCTTATCAGTCATGTTTATGTGCAGGCTTTGCTGTACGTGTATGAGCCACTGTCAGGCTCTGTTCTAGATATTACTGGACAAATGGCGCTAATGGTGAAGATTCTACCTTCCACTGTGGGAGATTTGGTATGACCTCTGGGTCAGGAAGATCTCTTGGAGAAGGAAATGGCAACCCACTCCAATATTCCTGCTGGAAAAATTCCATTGACAGAGGAGCCTGGTGGGCTGCAGTGCTGGGGTCACAAAAGAGTTGGACACAACTTAGAGACTAAACAAAAAGGCATAAAGGAGAAGATGGTCTAGGTTCCCTCTCACCTAGAGGAGATAAGCAATATATAAAAAAAGAAATCAACAAACGAGGCTTCGGATAGTCATATGCCTTAGAGACAATAAAACCTGGAGGTGTGATGGAGAATACCTGGATAGCAGGGAATGATTGAAGGGGACCTATGCAACCTGAGGGCTTCCCTGGTGGCTTAGAGGTTAAAGCGGTCTTAGAGGTCTGCCTGCAATACAGAGACCCGGGTTCAATCCCTGGGTTGGGAAGATCCCCTGGAGAAGGAAATGGCAACCCATTCCAGCATTCTTGCCTGGAGAATACCATGGATGGAGGAGCCTGGTAGGCTACAGTCGACAGGGTCACAAAGTGTTGGACACGACTGAGTGACTTCACTTTCACTTTCACTTTATGCAACATGGATGTTCCACAAGAGCAAATGCATCTACCTAACCTCAGTGCCTTTGACGTGTATTAATAATTATGGATGCAAAGGCTAAAGGTATATACATATCCTCAAAAAGGCAAGCTTTTGCTTTCTTTTGGAGCCATAGCGACATAGCCCGCCAGGGTCCTCTGACCATGGGATTATCCCTGCAAGATTACTGGAGTGGGTTACCATTTCCTCCTCCAGGGGATCTTCCTGGACCAGAGATCTAACTCTCAACTCTCCTGCATTAGCAAGTGTGTTCTTTATATCACTAGTGCCACCTGGGAAGTCCCAGAAATATATAACTAACAGTTTTTGCAGGATTTTCATATCAAAGCTGAAGTAAGCATAGGATTGACAACATTCAGTTCAGTTCAGTCGTTCAGTCATGTCTGAATGCAGCACGCCAGGCCTCCCTGTCCATCACCAACTCCCAGAGCTCTTTCAAACTCATGTCCATTGAGTCTGTGATGATATCCAACAATCTCAGCCTCTGCCGTCCCCTTCTCCTCCCACCTTCAATCTTTCCCAGCATCAGAGTCTTTTCCAACGAGTCACTTCTTTGCATCAGGAGGCCAAAGTAGTGGAATTTCAGCTTCAGCATCAGTCCTTCCAATTAATGTTCAGGATTGATTTCCTTTAGGATGGACTGGTTGGATCTCTGAGCAGTCCAAGGGACTCTCAGGAGTCTTCTCCAACTCCACAGTTCAAAAGCATCAATTCTTCAGTGCTTAGCTTTCTTTATAGTCCAACTCACTCATCCAGACATGACTACTGGAAAAACCATAGGTTTGACTAGACAGACTTTTGTTGGCAAAGTAATGTCTCTGCTTTTTAATGTGCTGTCTAGGTTGGTCATAACTTTTCTTCCAAGGAGCACGTGACTTTTGATTTCATGGCTACAGTCACTATCTGCAATGATTTTGGAACCCAAGAAAATAAGATCTGTCACTGTTTCCCATCTATTTGCCAAGGAAGTGATGGGACTGGATGCTATGATTTTACTTTTTTGAATGTTGAGTTTTAAGCCAGTTTTTTCACTCTCCTTTTTCATCAAGAGGCTCTTTGCTTTCTGCCATAAGGGTGGTGTCATCTGCATATATGAGGTTATTGATATTTTTCCAAGCAATCTTGATTCAACCTTGTGCTTCATCCAGTCCAGCATTTTTTATGATGTACTCTGCATATCAGTTAAGTAAGCAGGATAACAATATACAGCCTTGATGTACTTGTTTCCCAATTTGGAACAAGTGTTTTTCCATGTCTGGTTCTAACTGTTGCTTCTTGACCTACATGCAAATTTCTCAGGAGGCAGATCAGGTGGTCTGGTATTCCCATCTTGTGAAGAATTTTCCACAGTTTGTTGTGGTCCATGCAGTCAACAGCTTTGGCGTAGTCAATAAAGCAGAAGTAGATGTTTTTTTCTGGAATTCTCTTGCTTTTTCTATGATCCAATGGATGCTGGCTAATTGATCTCTGGTTCCTCTGCCTTTTCTAAATCCAGCTTGAACATCTGGAAGTTTTCAGTTCACTTTCAGAACATCTGAAAGTTTTCAGCTTTCTGAAGCCTGACTTGGAGAATTTTGAGCATTCCTTTGCTAGCATGTGAGATGAGTGCAGTTGTGCAGTAGTTTGAACATTCTTTGGCATTGCCTTTCTTTGGGATTGGGATGAAAACTGACTTTTTCCAGTCTTGTGGAACTGCTGAGTTTTCCAAATTTGCTGACATATTGAGTGCAGCACATCCACAGCATCATCTTTTAGGACTTGAAATAGCTCAGCTAGGTAATTAATTTTTCCAAGCTTTCATCTCTTTGTTTGTAGTCTCTCTGTTTTGCAAAGACGAAAATAGACAGCTTTCTGTAAAAAAGGAAAAAAAATAGCTTCTTCAGGGAAAACCTTGCTAGATGGTTCTTGGATCTTAATATAGACTCTAGGGAGTTCAACCCAGTGCTCTGTGGCAACCTAGATGTGGGGGATAGTGTGGACGTGAGATGGAGTTTCCAGAGAGGGGACATATATATATGCTTATGGCTGATTCCTGATGTTGTATGGCAGAATCCAACACAACACTATAAAGCAATCATCCTCCAATTAAAAATAAATTAAAAAATAAAATAAAATTGGGTGTGCCTACCAGTGGAAACAGTGTCAGACTTTATTTTGGGGGACTCCCAAATCACTGCAGATGGTGATTGCAGCCATGAAATTAAAAGACACTTACTCCTTGGAAGAAAAGTTATGACCAACCTAGATAGCACATTGAAAAGCAGAGACATTACTTTTCCAACAAAGGTCCGTCTAGTCAAGGCTATGGTTTTTCCTGTGGTCATGTATGGATGTGAGAGTTGGACTGTGAAGAAGGCTGAGCGCCGAAGAATTAATGCTTTTGAAGTGTGGTGTTGTCCCTGGGACTGCAAGGAGATCCAACCAGTCCATTCTGAAGGAGATCAGCCCTGGGATTTCTTTGGAAGGAATGATGCTAAAGCTGAAACTCCAGTACTTTGGCCACCTCATGCAAAGAGTTGAGTCATTGGAAAAGACTCTGATGCTGGGAGGGATTGGGGGCGGGAGGAGAAAGGGGTGACAGAGGATGAGATGGCTGGATGGCATCACTGACTTGATGGAAGTGAGTCTGAGTGAACTCCGGGAGTTGATAATGGATAGGGAGGCCTGGCGTGCTGCAATTCATGGGGTCACAAAGAGTCGGACATGACTGAGTGACTGAACTGAACTGAACTGAACCTGGATGGGAGGGGAGTTTGGGGGAGAATGAATACATGTGTATGTATGGCTGAGTCCCTTTCCTGTTCACCTGGAATCATCACTACATTGCTAATTGGCTATACTCCACTATAAAATAAAAAGTTAAAAAGGAATATACACTTCCCTTCACAGTGATTAGTTACTGTTAAAAGTAAGACCTTGCTTCTGTTCACTGATCATCTGCTTGCTATGTGATGTGCATTGTGTTATATACCTTGGGTATATTTCACATCATCTTTTTAGTTTTACTGGTCAAGGGTTTGTTCCATTCATTTATAATGGAGGGTAAGGGTAAGAGATTCCGAGAGGAAGCTGCTGTCCTCTGTTTGCATCCTTTCAGCCCCAAACAATGAGCAATGATCTGGTCTCTGCTGTTTTCAGTGCCCCAGGGGCTGACCGCTACTGTCTGATCCCCTTAAGGCTTCCTTGCTGGCTAGTTTCTGGTTGAATTTAGACAAAGGGCAGCCTCTGTAAGACATAAGAAAGTCAGAGAAGGCCAAGGACTAGGGAATCTATTTCCTGTTTTAGGACTATTGCGGTTGTTCAGTCTAGACTTCTCTGTCCATGAGATTTTCTAGGCCAGAATACAGGAGTGAGTTGCCATTTTCTTCTCTTCCTGACTTGGGAATAGGATCCTCATCAGCATTGCAGGCAGATTCTTTACCAGTGAGCCTCGGGGGAAGCCCCGTAGCTTTTCTTAATCCTGGCCATACTTCCCTTCATTAAATTACCTTCAGAATCCCCTATGAATGGCCTTTTACTGCCTTTGTGAAGCCCATAGACTGTTATGTAGAAAAGTTATACAATTAGTGTGTTGTAAATGTGAAATTTCTAGAATTCGGGCTTCACTCTGCTTGATTACAAAACTCATGCTTTTTCTACTAAAACTAAACTATGCCCCTCCATCCCAAAACACCAGATTATATGTAAATTATGGAAAGAGCAATGACTCACTGAAAATGACCAACATAAATTTAAGAAGTAACTGTTTGCACTGATCAGTTATTTATAGATGTGCTTTCTACAGATGCAGAAGCCAAAAACCTGCATATACCGATGTAATGATCTATATGGGAAATTATTTTGGTGTATTCTTAGGATCAAATTTATCTACAGTAGAAACTTTTCTGATTATGGGTGTTCAATGTGGTGGGCTTTAATTGAACTACGTTCTGTCTGTGATCACTGTTCAGTTTAGTTCAGTTGCTCAGTCATGTCTAACTCTTTGCAACCCCATGGACTGCAGCACACCAGGCTTCCCTGTCCATCACTAACTCCCGAAGTTTACTCAAACTCATGTTCATTGAGTCAGTGATGCCAACCAACCATCTCTTCCTCTGTTATCCCCTTCTCCTCCTGCCCTCAACCTTTCCCAGCATCAAGGTCTTTTCCAATGACTCAGCTCTCTGCATCAGGTGATCACTGTAATGTAGTTTAAAAGGTTTGTCCACTGAAAACTTCAAGTATTGTATAGTTATGTCTTACGATGATCACAATAACTCCTTTCTCTGTGGGCATTAATATAAGATAATTGACCTCAGCTCTCATGATTTTCTTTCAGCCTGGGGACACAGCTTCTATCTCTGTCAATTATCTCATAGTAATTCCAACAATAAAAGCAACTATAGCTTAATTAAGCAGTTTTCAATCACCTTTTGGACTGGACGATAGAGCATGGCCCAGACTAATATGGTTGCTTGCAGTGGAACTGCTGCCCTACCAGGGGTGACTCACACCGAGTGTGAAATATTTTTTTGAGATTGGCATATTAATAGTATGAAGGTAATTTCATATTGGAGACACTTTCAGTATGAATTGGAACTTGACTCCTACCCTCCTCCGCCAGCCTCATGTTCAGTGCAGATAAGACAGACTGCTTTGTCTTTGCCAATAACATTCATCTTTCCCCGCTGCTTCCCAGGCTTGCTCATCTGAGCTGCTTGGAATTCTGCAAAGTGTATTTTAAGAACACTGCACCCCCGTGTGGTGGCAACAATATTCCTGGGAAATCATGTAGGGACCTTATTATTTGTAAGTTTTACACACACCTTCAAAATGACATTTTTAGACCTCTTCAGGTTAGAACATTTTTATAAATTAGTGAAACTAACATTTAAAATATTCTGTATATAAAATTGTTAGAATCTATCTGTGAAGTGTAACTTTTTTTCTCAGTTCAAGTACCATCATAACAAGTAGAGGAAAGAGGCTGAACCCGTAAATTAGTGTCAAAAATGTTATCGAGCACCTCTTACAATCGTGTACTATACCTTCTTGGAGGTAGTGAAAAAAAGTGTTGCACTATGATCAGAATTGATGGATTTTAGGTCTGAGCCTTCCATTTGCCAGCTCTGTGGCCTTGGGCATCATTCTTAGCCTCTGTATCTTTATGTACAAGTCCTATCTGTACGATTCCTGCCTCATTTGTGATTTTAAAATGTTTGTAGAGTTATGTTTTATTAAACATAAATGTTTAAGTTATGTTTTATTAAATCCTGTTAATTATAATATGTAATTTCTAGCTAAATTTTTTAAATTATAAAACTAGCTAATGGAGTATTTCAGAGGCTCTGAACACTGTATTTCGAAACACTATTTTTAAAGTTATTTTCTTTAAATATTGGGAATCTTAAAATTAAAATGAATACATACACCTATGAATCTGTATTTATAGTGAATATATGTAAACAGTGGAGCAAAGAAGAGTGATTGTTGAACCAGCTGTGCTTCCCTTCCAAAAATGACTACAGCTGTCTTTTATGTTGCTATGTATTGGTTCTTAGTCTCTTTTTCAACTTTTGCAACTTTGTAAAATTTCACAGTCCCCCTCAATATAAGGTACAACCAGTTTTTCTATGAAAAGTAATACGTTCATCTCATCAGACTAGATCATATGATATTTACTGACTTTCTATTTTATATCTGAGTTATCCTAGGAAGGTACTTTGAGATTCAGACAAGGTGTGTGAAAGAGCTTTCTAAAAGCACTGTATAAATGGAAAGTATTATTATTATTCAATGTTGAGCTGTACACTGGTTCTGGGATATTATTTACTACTGTTGTGCTGTGTGCTGTGCTTAGTCGCTTAAGTCATGTCCAACTCTTTACGACCCCATGGACTATGGCCCGCCAGGCTCCTCTGTCCATGGGGATTCTCCAGGCAAGAATACAGAGTGGGTTGCCGTATCTCCCTCCAGGGGATCTTCCCAACCCAGGGATCAAACCCAGGTCTCTGCATTGCAGGCAGATTCTTTAACATCTGAGCCACCAGGGAAACCCATTTATTACTTATATTTATTTAAAATAGAAAAATAAAAATGGAGCAAAGGTAGGAAACAAGTGAATAGGACTAAGATAGAGAACCCTGTCAGGAAAAAAACTATCACTTGAATGTTTCCTGAAAAATCTTTGGATTTAACACTTTATGGTACAGTTTGCCAGGTGAAAATAAAAAGGGGAGAAAAAAAAAAAAGAAAAGAAAGAGTCTGAAAAAATCTCTCCTCTGGATCTGAAATATTAAATGGAGACTGGAAATAAAGCCTTATTTAAAATACTTAAGCAACCATGGTCCTCATGCTCAACGGATTTTAAGAATAGTAGTTGAGACTTAGGGGAGATTTCTGAGTGCTTTGTATAATTTTGAATGTACAAAGATCACTGCAGCCACCATAAGAAAGCCTGGGGACTGGGTAAAGCCTGAATCTGTGTATTTATTACCGGTTTTGCCATAAACTGTAAGAAAGCCAAGTGAATACCAGTAAAAGCCTGTCCGACAGTCACCATAAGATGGCTGTGAATTTTAGGCCGCCACCGTAAGGACAGCTTCTAAATAAGGGTATTAGAAGGTTGATTTGCAAGGAATTGTGCCAAGGTTATTTCTTTTATTGTGTCTCTCTTTGCTTCAGTCTCCTGTTTCATCTTTTGGTTGATTCTTTAGAGAAGTCATAGGGCCAAGTTCATTTTGCATTTAGAAAACTCCATTTGATAGTGCCATCTTCAGTGAGCAGAATGGAACTGCCCTGGGTCACCGTGAGGTCTGCCGGAAACCAGGTTGGCGAATTATCATAATACGAGCAAACCCAGACAGCTCAGATCTAAGAATTTTGATACGTTTATTTATTGATCCAACCTTTTTTATTGGAGGATGACTTTGCCTCTGGAACTTTGCTGAGATATTAGGAAACAGAAATTGTTTTACCAGTGCAGCGACAATTTTCTCCCTCTCATGAAACTTTCACAGTAGTAGGTGAGATTGGCAGCAAAGTAATCATATAACTATTATTTAATATATAACACACTTATAAATCTCTGTTTTCAGTGGATATACAGTGGAGGGAAACATTTTATATATGTGATAAAATATAGTATACTGACTATATAACAGCATATTAATAGAAGTAACAAATAAATGAAAGAAAGTGAGAGTGGAGAATAACCCACATCACAGGAGTGTATGATATGACCCTTAGGCCACAATAACATTTCTGAAAGTGGTGCGCTTGCTTCTTGCGTGGATTTACTGATTAATAGCTTTTGACCACTTATTATATTCCAAGTAACATCCTGGATGCTGGCAATGATCGTAGTTTAGATGGAATGTGATTTTCTCTTTGAGTCTCTCATAAGAGAGAAAATACAATGTGTGGTTGAGAAAGACCCCACTTCTTTATGGCCCCCTACCCTGAGTGTCCTGAGGTCTGGAAGTTAATTAGTTGTGTCTTGTGTTTTGGATGTATTTTCTGTCTTTTTTATATCCCCACAAAACTATGAACATAGCTCTACTCATTTCCTGGATGCTCTGTAATAGATTTTCACTAATGAGAAATTCTCAAATATTTGGGAATGTCCTATGATGTACCAGGAACTGAGAGAGGAAGCGGAGACAGAAAAACAAGTTAGCATGTTCTCTTTACTCATGAGGCTCAGAATACTATGGAGCAGACATCCATACATTCTATGCTTCATTGCATAGCAAGTGGGATGATAGAGGTATATATTGGGTCAAGGGGTGGAACAGAGAAAATGAGCATTTCTTCCTCATAGTAGAGATGGAATAAAGAGAAAAGAATAGAAAAACTTTGTAGAGGAGCTATGAAGGCTTAGACAAAAGAATTAGTTAGAGAAACAAGGACTTCAATGCAGAAGGAACGCATCAACAAAGGCACAGAAGTAAGAATAAGTAATTAGATTTGGCTAGATCCTTAGAAGGACTGATGCTGAAGCTCCAGTACTTTGGCCACCTGATGCGGAGAACCGACTCACTGGAAAAGACCCTGATGCAGGGAAAGACTGAAGGAAGGAGGAGAAGGGGATGACAGAGGATGAGATGGTTGGATGGCATCACGGATTCAATGGACATGAGTCTGAGCAAACTCCAGGAGATGGTGAAGGGCAGGGAAGCCTGGTGTGTTTCAGTCCGTGGGGTCACAAAGAGTTGGACACGACTGAGTGACTAAACAACAAGAGTAGGTTGTAAGTTGGGCTTCCCTAGTGGCTCTGAGACAAAGAATCCACATGCTAATGTGGGAGACATGGATTCTAGCTCTGGGTTGGGAAGATCCTCTGGAGAAGGGAACGGCCACTGGCTCCAGTATTCTTGCCTGGGAAATCCCATGGACTGGGGAGGCTGGTGGGCTACAGTCCAAGGGACACAAATGCACATGAGTTAGCAGCTCAACAACAGCAAGGATTCAAGTTAGAAAGGTCAGACCATGGGAATCCATAACATTCCAGGTGAAAGAGTGATAAAGGAAAAAAGAATAGAGTGGGCAAATGCAGAAGCACTGGGAAGTAGAAGGACCCCCGTCCCTCCAAAAGAAAGCTCACCAGCACGCTTTACAGGGAGTCGGTTTAGGAAGGGGGCATGACCGTGTTCCTGGGGTCCTGGGCGTGAGTGCGTATGGACATATTTATACATCTATTTATACATCTATGACAGTCTGAGGGCATCCAAAGAGGAAAAAGAAATTAATTTCTCCTGTGTTGGTTCCGTGAGTCTCATAGTGAACAGCTCAGTGCTCAGCCACTCTAATTAGATTGGTTTGGGTTCATGGTTAAGAGATCTAGATTTTTTAAAAACATTTGTTCCCCACCAAAACCATTACTCTTCAAATGCCAGAGCAGTGCCAAGACTTATTTCAGAGAATTTTCCTGACCCCCTGATCCCTAATTAAGGGAAAGTCCCAACAAAGAGGAGAGCTTAGCCTGTCTTTCTGAATGCAGGACGGTCATGTCCCACCTGTTCATAATGCTGGTGAGCTCTGGCTGTGGTGGTTTTTGAAGGGCTTTCCACAGCTCTACTGTATTGCTGCGGCAGTGAAACACTTTGGTTGAGACAATCCTGCTGAAGAGGGAAAACGCTTCAGGGAAGATTCTCTTCAGCCTCGTGGCACTTCACTCAGAACCCACATGAAGAGAGACAAATGATCGAGTTGATGTTTTCTTTGCGAAGACACTGTTTATGCGACTGGAAGGATATCAGAACAGACGTAAGGGAGGTCAGTGCTCTACCACAGAAGGTTGTCATAAAACCACCCACCGTCCTGTAATTTCTAGTAGAACTTCCTAGCTGTATTTAATTAGTAGCTTTATGGAATGTCCCCAGTTTGGAATTATGAATTTTGTGGCTTTAATTTCCTATCTTTACATACAAGAAATCCAAATGGGGAGCTTTACATATGCCAGTGGTATATGGTATTTCAGTATTTACTACATGATGGGGATAAACAAAATACCATTTTTTTTAAGTATTCAGTGAGGTTGGTCTTACTAATTTCACTTTTTCAGATACAGAATGGAGGATTTAGGGTCATCACATATTCTGTTATTTGTTCTTCAAGTAATGGGAAGAGCTGGGATAAGGACCTAGGTTTTTGTAAGACTGATAAGGTTAAGTAAAATTTGAATTGTAAGTTCAGAAGAAGTCATGCTGCATTTCAAAAAGGAGTATTTCCTGTCCACTCCAGAACTAGAGACAGTAACAGCTGAGTAGCTGTGGACACTGCTGGTGGCTTGAGTGCAGTTCTAAAAACCATTTCACAATAAAGAGGGCCGGAGCTTCTTAAAAAAATATGACTTTTCAAGAATAAAGCTAGTTTCTCGGTCGAGGTAGGAAAAATAAAACATAAACCTGGAATATTTTATGTTGAAAGCAAATAAGGTATCTATCAAGACAGGTTGTTGTTGTTGAGTCGCTAAGTCGTTTCTGACTCTTTTTGACCCCATGAACTGTAGGCTGCCAGGCCCTCTGTCCATGGGATTTCCCAGGTCTGAATACAACATGGGTTACTGTTTCCTTCTCCATGGGATTTTCCCAACACAGAGGTCAAACCTGTGTCTCCTGCATTGGCAGGCAGATTCATTACTGCTATTGCTAAGCTAACAGGGAAGCCCATCAAGATCGATAGCATCATGTTAGAAGGAATCAGAAGGCCATCTGAAGAGGCTTCCATGGGCCAAAATGAGGCAAACTGAGCACTGATAACAATTACAATGAATTAAAACACACCAAATATGTTTAAATCCATGATTTCAGAATGATATTATTTAAAAATCACCTCATTGCCGGTTGTGCAGAATGTTAGGAAATCTATCCATTACTTTGAGAACTGGTTAAATAAAGGGAAAGAATCACTATCCTATTGGTTCTATACAAACTGAAATTTAATGTAGGCAAACATTTGAAAGGAAATGTGTCTTTATAGCAGTTTCTGCTTAGTAAATTAGGAAGGAGTGACAGAATGTCGCCATTTTAAATAAATCTAGAAAATATTTGTTGTGATTGCAACATCATAAAAAGAGAAGCAGATGTCATGGGACTTCTGATGGTAGTATATCTCACCGTTTATGAAGTGGTCTTGCTCTAAATATAGAGCTTGAGTGTGACCAAGTATCTAGGAGAATTCAACTCATAGGAGTCACAAGGAACAATACCGTGAAACAGTAGAATCGAGAAAATCCTGACTATAGACAGCTTTCCAGGGCAAACAACATGGCTTTGCTTTGTTCTTTACCAAATAAATTTCAGTGTGTGTGTGTGTGTGTGTGTGTTCGGGGTGGCGGTAGAATCCTACAGGTTAAAAGACACTTGAGACATGTAGGGCATGCATGAATTTGTTTCAAGTCCTGATTTGAACAAACTTTTACAAGAAATTAGGCAATTAGGAAAATTTAACTCCTTATTAGTTGTTTGATGATAAATGAAAGAAATTTTGTTGGTACTGGAGTTATGTTAGAAAGAAAGAATTACTGGTACTTCCCTGGTGGTCCAGTGGTTAAGACTCCACGCTTCCAGTGGAGGGTGCACAGGTTTGATCCCTGGTTGGGGTACTAAGGGTGGAGCTAGTGATAAAGAACCCACTTGTCAATGCAGGAGACTTAAGAGATGTGGGTTCAATCCCTGAGTATGAAGGTCCCCTGGAGGAGGGCACAGCAACCCATTCCAGTGTTCCTGCCTGGACAGTCCCATGGACAGAGGAGCCTGGCAGGCTATGGTTCATAGGGTCGCAAAGAGTCGGACACAACTGAAGCTACTTAGCACACATGGGGAACTAAGATCACACATGCTGAGTGGTATGGCCAAAAATAGATAAATACATTTTAAAAGTTGATGCCTGATTTTTGCTTCAGAATAATATAAGGGAGTTGTTAAGAGGATTAAACAACTTTGGTTATAGGTTAATCATTATTGAAGCTGGATGAGAGTATATATGGAGTTGGGCAGTACTACACACTCTTCTTTTAATGTATTTACATTTTTCCTTAATGAAAAGTGAAAGAGAGATAGAGGAAGAAAGGAAAGAAGAAATGAAGAAGAGAGAGCAAACGAAAGGAAGAGAGAAGGAAAGAGAACCTAGGTATTTCTCACTCCGTAGTCACTGTTCTTATTTTCTGCACTCCATAATATTGACTATAATTTATTAAGTGGTGTCAGATTACAAGAGTGTGGTAGAAAACTCCACTTGATCTCCACCCCTCTTAGTTACATGTGTGTGCTCATGCTCAATCACTCAGCCATGGCCAAATCTTTCTAACTCCATGGACACTGGACCACACGCTCTGGTATTTTTCAGGTATGGTATTTTTTAGGCAAGGATACTGGAATGTGTTGCCATTTCCTCTTCCTGAGTATATTACAGCTTGTGTTTAAATAGATTATACAAAGTAGGGGTTTAATACATGTTTATTGAATTAAATCATGTCTATGTATGCAAAACTTATAGATACAGCTATTTCTTTGAAATGTTAAATATGTAACTTTGAACTAGAAATCAGGTTTCAATTCTGGCCCTACGTCAGTTGCCTTAGAGCTGAGGAGTTTCAGATTGGTCACTTTGTTTGTCTCAGTTTTAAGTATGAATAGTAGTTTTTTTAGTTGGTTTTTGAGAGACTCTAGTGAAATAATATATATGAAGGCCAATTAAACTATAGTGTTAGATCCCCATAAGATACTCTTATTGATTAGTAACAGAATTTGGATACCATGAGAACTCTAAGAAGAGAATCCTTCTCATATATCGGGAATAGGGAGATTTCATGAATGAAGAAGTATGTTAAGTTAAACCTTGGAGAGCAGAGAACATTTCCTCTGACAGAAGGAATAGTGCATGAAGAAGCAGAGTGGGACCACGGATTCAGGGTGGAGTGAAGAGAACGTTCATGGGCCACAGGGTCATGGAGACAGAGAACATCAGAGCTGGGAGGGATCTCGGAAATCGTCTAGCTCAGCTATTTCATTTAGAATCTGCCTGCAATGCAGGAGACCTGGGTTCGATCCCTGGGTGGGGAAGACACTCTGGAGAAGGGAATGGCTACCCACTCCAGTATTCTGGACTGGAGAATCCCATGGACAGAGGAGCCTGGCGGCCATGGGGGTCGCAAAGAGTCAAATATGACTGAGCGACTAACACTTGGACTACTTATCATATATTTTAGTAAACTTATAAATTTTTGCCTAACTAAAAAATTTATAACATTTTGATTCCACTTGTTTGACTTAGTATGAATAGAATGCTTGATTTCTAATTTAAAAATAGATAAGCAACAAAGGTTTACTGTATAGCACAGGGAACTATAGTCAATATCTTGTAATAACCTATAATGGAAAATAATTTCAAAACTAATGTGTGTGTATATGTATAACTAAATCACACACATGAAAAGGAATTCTACTTTTTGAAATTTATTTATGTTTACCTTTTTGCCAGTTTTTCTAAATGGCCTATGGACATCTAATAACAATATATGAGATACAAAATTTTAAATGTATTTGTGTAGGATATGATTTATATAAATTAATTAAATATGAATCTATTATATTTAAATTATTAATGACATCATTCAAGATGTACCTAATCTTATGTTTTCTGCACTTGATAAAATATTCTCAGAGAAATGTTATATCTCATTATGATTATATGTTTTTTCTTTTCCCTTATAT
>SJYC01119848.1:0-36290 GCA_006408675.1 Madoqua kirkii
CTTGATTTTTGCTGTATGTATCTTTGTTTCTTTGTTGTTTAATGGTTTATGATGTCTGTCTTCTTTGTGAATTGTACCTTTTATCATTAAAAATATTCATCTTTGTTTCACTTAAATAATTAAATTAATTTTAGAAAAAGAGAAAAGAAAGATTTGAGAAAGCCAAGGCCCTGCTAGTATAAGTGCTTTGCTCAAGAGGAAAACAGCAAGTAAGTGGCTGAACCAAGGACTCTAATCCTCACTCTTCTTCCTCCTCTGAAAGCGTTTGCTTAGTGGTAAGATTAACTGATTAGTACTGAGCAGGTAAGATTGAGTAGGCAAGGTAAGACACATGGATTTAAGACAGAAAGGCTTAGGCCATTAGATTTTAAATGTGATCCCTTGTGAGAGTATATTTAGTATAGTTTTGCAGGAGAATTATCACAAGAAACAGTACATTCAGCATATTATATTCATGTATAACAGTAAAGATTGAAACAGCAAGGTAACGTGAAGTGTTTCCGCAGCTCCTTGTGTGTGAGCACAGGGACTGCCCCAGCAGTATACTGATGCTCTGGGAGGGAGACACAGGGGACAATTGGGAGCTACTGCTGACACATCTAAAGCAACCTTATAGGACCACATAGGACATCAGTCAATAAAAATAGTATAGACCTTGGTACAGAGAGGCAGTTAAAACTTTATGCAACCATCTCTACTCCATCCCCCATTTAACAGTTATTCAACAAACAAGTGAGAAAACTGAAATTCAGAAAGAAGAGTTGATTCATTCGGGGTCACATGGATAGTAAACAACTGGGTCAAAGGTAAAGTCTGGTGCCATTTCTGCCACTAGACTCTCTTAGCCTGGTGTCCGTGGATCTTCAGAGAGTTGATGACTGATCCTCAGCCATTCTATGTATGCTATAAAGAATATGAATATTTTAAGTTTTTTGTCTGTGTGTGTGTGTGTATGTGTTTGGTGGATAGGTGGTGGGCTAGTAGAAATCAGTGTCATAACTTTTAACAGATCCTCAAAGTCACTTAACTAAAAGGTTAAGAACTTTACTGTGTGTGTGCGTGCAGACACTCTCAGTCACTCAGTCATTTCTCAATTCTTTGAGACCCCGTGGACCATAGCCTGCCAGGCTCCTCTGTCCATGGAGTTTTCCAGACAGGAATACTGGAGTGGGTTGCCATTTTCTTCTCCAGGGGATCTTCCTGACCCAGGGTTGAACCTGCGTCTCCTGCATTGGCAAGTGATGTTTTTACCACTGTGCCACCTGGGAAGCCCTGACTGTGTATGGTTATGTATTTAAAACAGTATCTTTTGGGATAAATGTTAAGCCAATTATATTTCCTTCCACTCAGACCTTTTCCGCTTTCCCTCCTGACCCTTCTGAATTTGGTATCTGAGAGTTGGGGGAAGTGACATGTACTTGTGGTAATGGCAGAAAGCAACAGGACCTCATCTGAGTGTCTTGATCTCTGGTACTTTGCTGGCATCTGTAGAAGTATTCCTTGTCCTGCTTTCTAACAACTGTGCTGGTATCCCAGACATAAACTGTGGCTAGTGACATTCCCAGAACCTTCTTTGGCATCAATGGGGCTTCATGAATTGGCTCCACGTTGACTCCGCTGGTGCTTCAGGTCTGTCTCTTGCATCACAGATCTCTCCTGCATTAAGCCTGTAGCTTAGACCCGCCTCTGACACCACTGCTCTGTGATCACCACTGAAGCTGTAAGGCTAGGCTTGAAGGCAGTCAGCTATGAAATGTTGTCCAAAGGGGATGGCAATACCTGGCTTGTTTCCACGTGACACAGCTGCAGAACTCTCCAGTGATGTCACCAGCCCACTCTTCACCTAAATCCAACTTGAAATCATTTTTGTCTCGACTATGCTTACTCCTATTGTCACAGAGCCTCAGTCTGCACCTGTTAAATAGGGACAATATCTCATAAGTCCGTGGTAGTAAAGGTTAAGTAGGATAATGTCTATAAACATCTTAGAGTAAGTCTTGGTATTTAAAGGACTGTTGCTTTTACTGTTTTCTTCCTCTGCTGCGCTGCTTCATCATCGTCATCACTTCCACACGTTAGACCATTTTCCTGTTAATATTCCTAATGCCTAGCACAAAGCTAGGGTCATACGAGGAAGTTAGTAAATACCTGATTAATGAATGAAGTGAATTCAGAGAAGGTCCTCTATGATACCAAAATAAGAGCAACAAAAAGATTAAAAAAAAAATGGTCCCTAACCTCTCAGTTTGTCTATAGCTGTTTTAGAAAATGTATCAGTATGCTATGTTAGGGCTTCTGAGGTGGCTCAGACTGCAAGGAAGCTGCCTGCAATGCAGGAGCCCTGGGTTCGATCCCTGGGTTGAGAGATCCCCTGGAGGAGGGCATGGCAACCCACTCCAATATTCTTGCCTGGAGAATCCCCAATGGACAGAGGAGCCTGACAGGCTATAGTCCATGGCGTCACAAAGAGTCAGACACGACTGAGCAACAAAGCACAGCACAGCACATAGTATCTTAAAATTTACAAATATCTGTATTTTAAAGGATAATCTTAAAAGTTATGTACTGTCTAGAAATTAAAAGATGCTTACTCCTTGGAAGGAAAGTTATGACCAACCTAGGTAGCATATTGAAAAGCAGAGACATTGCCAACAAAGGTCCGTCTAGTCAAGGCTATGGTTTTTCCAGTGGTCATGTATGGATGTGAGAGTTGGACTGTGAAGAAAGCTGAGCGCCGAAGAACTGATGCTTTTGAACTGTGGTGTTGGAGAAGACTCTTGAGAGTCCCTTGGACTGCAAGGAGATCCAGCCAGTCCATTCTAAAGGAAATCAGCCCTGGGTGTTCTTTGGAAGGAATGATGCTAAAGCTGAAACTCCAGTACTTTGGCCACCTCATGCGAAGAGTTGACTCACTGGAAAAGACTCTGATGCTGGGTGGGGTTGGGGGCAGCAGGAGAAGGGGATGGCAGAGGATGAGATGGCTGGATGGCATCACTGACTTGATGGACGTGAGTTTGAGTGAACTCTGGGAGTTGGTGATGGAGAGGGAGGCTTGGCATGCTGCAATTCATGAGGTCACAGAGTCGGACATGACTGAGGGACTGAACTGAACTGAGAGAAGCTAGTTCAAGTTTCTGAACAAAGTTTGCTACAAGGTTTTGCTTGCCATATGCCACTGATTTATGTTCAAAAGACACCTTGCTTTGTATTTTTTTATATGCTGTGTTCCATCCATATTTGGTAGTTCCAAACTTAGTTGAAATGATTTAGAAAGCACACACATTAGGTTATGATGAGCTCTAACTTGGCAGTCAATGAAGTGTTGTCTTTTTCTTTTTTGTCTTTTACAATCATGGAGTAAAGCAGTTCACAATTTATAGCCTGACTTTATTCTTTTATTATACAACTGTTTCCTTCTTTTCAGCTGCATGCCTGTTCCAAACAGTTGAGAAGTTGCCATCTAGTGGGCAAAAGCTGTAATGGCATAAAGGAAGCTGAACAGTATCTTTGAAAAGGAGCACTTCATTTTATATAGGAAGAGGGAACTTATTTACTAAATCCATTCAGAGTTTTTACAATAATGATATCATCTGAACCTAAATTTAGATACTAGAGCTACAGGGGGATATCTAAAAATTTCAAATATTTTCAGGTAAAATGGAAAAGAAAATTAAACCAAACAAATTAAACCAAACTGCATACCTATTCATGGGGTTGCAAAAAGTCGGACACAACTGGGCGACTGAACTGAACTGAACATACCTATTAGTACAACTCAAAACAACAAAACAAACAGCAACAAAACAACAATTAAAAATGACGCTATAGAATATTGATGAGGAGATGAAGTAATCAGAATGCATACACACTGCTTGTGGGAATGCGAAAATAGTACAGCCACTCTGGAAAACCATTTGGCAGTTTCTTATAATGTTAAACATAACCTTACCATATAACCCAGTGATTCCATTCATAGACATTTATCCAAAAGAAGTGAAAGATATATTTTCACATAAACATCTGTACACCAGTGTTTATGGTAGCTTAATTTTTAATTATAAAAAACTAGAAACAGCCCAAATATCCATCAGGTAAATAATGGATAAACAAACTGTATTACATCCACATAATGGAATACTTCTCTGCAATATGTAAATGAGTAAACTATTGGTACACATGCAACATGGATGGATCACAAAAGCATTTTGCTATTTAAAAGAAGCCAGACTTGATGCAAAATCATATATAATTCCATTACTATGACATTGTGGAAAACGGAAAAAACTTCAGGAACAGAGATCTTATCAGTGGTTGCTGAGGGCTGGAGGTTAGGAGGGGGATGGATTATTAAAAGATATTGGAAAACTATTAGAATGGGGAAAATGTTTTCTATCCCGATTGATTATAGCAGCGGCTATGTGACTTCAGGACTTTCTTTGTAGCTCAGATGGTAAAGCGCCTGCCTGCAATGCGGGAGACGTGAGTTCAATCCCTCAGTTGGGAAAATCCCCTGGAGGAGGAAATGGCAACCCACTCCAGTACTCTTCCCTGGAAAATCCCATGGAAGGAGGAGCCTCATAGGCTACAGTCCATGGGATCGTAAAGAGTCGGACACTGAGCAACTTCACTTTGATGTGACTTTAAGAACAGACTTGTGAACACACTTGGGGAAGGAGAGGGTGGGAAGGATTGAGAGTGGCATTGACCCATATACATTTCCATATGGAAAACAGGTAGCCCGTGGGAATTTGCTGTGTAACACAGGGAGCTCACACCTGGTGCTCTGTGACAACCGACAGGGATGTGTTGTGGTCGGAGGTGGGATGGAGATTCAGGAGGGAGGGGACATAAGTATGCCTGTAACTGATTCATGTTGATTCAGGAACCAACGCAATATTCTAAAACAATTATCCTCCAATTAAAAGTAAATTAACTTTTTAAAAAGTTTATTGAAAACCATAGAATTGTATACTTACAAAGGTGTGCCTCAATGAAAAGAGGGATAAAACACTTTAATATGACAGATTGAATAACCAGGCCAATCTGGTCGTCAATTACTGAGACAATGAGAAGGACTGACAGTTATTAGATGCTATAGTGTCGTGAACCAGCAGTGAGAAATTCAGTCAAACAGATGAGAAAGAACTTCACCTTGCAGAAATTTTCAACTGACTCATCTCTTTTAAAATGAAAAGTTTTTTCCCTCCAAAGTTCTATTTATTTACAGTCTGTCCTAGGATTTACAGATGTGTCTGATTTTTTTCTCTAAGTTGCTTTGTAACAATGAAGCTGTCTAGCTCTGTTTTCTGTGGTAGACATACACTAGTGGATGTATTCTGATTACATTTTTTAATTTACCCAGCATTTCTGCTATTATTTACTGCACAGCCCTGTTAGGCATGTCTGGCAGCAATTACTGTTTCAAAGTTCCTCTACTGTCAAACAAGTTAGTCTACTTCAAAATCCCATGATTTTAATTCTGAATGACATCATACAAGTAACCAAACTTGCATATTTATAGAAATATTAAAATGCCTTTTACATATAGTGAGGAATGTAAAGTTACATCATTTCATAGTGGGGTTAGTGATGCTTTTAAAATACCTCAAAATAAGCAAAAACAAAGCGAGTAAATATAAGCTATGGAATAATGTGATGACTCAGACTAAAATTGCCACAAATTTGACATCTTCTGGTGGGGTGGGAATGGGCTGTGTGTGTGCTTTTCCTTTGTGCTTAACTTCACTCATACTTGTAAATATATCAGCATTGAAAGTTGATGGGTCATAAGCATCTACACTGTCATTTCACCAGTGGAATAAACAAGTATTTAAAAGATGGACTAATTTGCCTGCAATCATATTACTGAGAAGTGGCAGGGCTTGATTCTCAAAATAAGTCCTGCTTCTCGCTGTGCTTGTTCCGTCACTCCAGCTCCCTCTTCCTGATGTTGGTATAGGTCTGCCCTGAACTGGATTGCTTCTGACATTACATGTAGGAGATTGTCATATAAGAACCAGGATTTTAGGAGAAGGCCAAATGGAGACAATCTCACACCCATAACTATCTGCCATGAATCAACTGGGTAAAGCCTATCTTCAGGTCCTGGAGTCCCAACTTGTAGAAATATGAACTGCCTACTCTGGGGACCAGGATACAACTATTGTGCAAAGAGTACTCCTAGATTCTCCGAACATTTCTTTTCAGATCAACCATTATGCATAAACAGCCTCCAATGAGCATTTTCTTCATCTCATGTTTTCCAGTAAGATCAATCATTCTATCACATCAGTTCAGTTCAGTTCAGTTCAGTCGCTCAGTCATGTCTGACTCTCTGCGACCTCATGAATTGCAGCACGCCAGGCCTCCCTGTCCATCACCAACTCCTGGAGTTTACCCAAACTCATGTCCGTTAAGTCGGTGATGCCATCCAGCCATCTCATCCTCTGTCGTCCCCTTCTCCTGCCCGTAATCCCTCCCAGTGAGTCAACTCTTCGCATGAGGTAGCAAAGTACTGGAGTTTCTGCTTTAGCATCAGTCCTTCCAAAGAACACCCAGGACTGATCTCCTTTAGGATGGACTGGTTGGATCTCTTTGCAGTCCAAGGGACTCTGAAGAGTCTCCTCCAACACCACAGTTCAAAAGCATCAATTCTTCGTAACTCTGCCTTCTTCACAGTCCAACTCTCACATCCATATATGACCACTGGAAAAACTATAGCCTTGACTAGATGGACCTTTGTTGGCAAAGTAATGTCTCTGCTTTTGAATATGCTACCTAGGTTGGTCATTACCTTCCTTCCAAGGAGTAAGCGTGTTTTAATTTCATGGCTGCAGTCACCATCTGCAGTGATTTGGGAGCCCCCCAAAATAAAGTCTGACACTGTTTCCACTGTTTCCCCATCTATTTACATAGCTTTATACAAAAAAAATGTGGGTAAGAAAGCATTTTTTGGGCTCAGCAAGAATCTCAGGAATCTGGATTTCAGTTTTAGGATGAAAAGGGAAGACTTTATCACCTCTCCCAGGGCCCTTTATGAATCCTCATTTTTGAAATCACATTTTGAGCATTTACTGTGAGACAAGCATCTTCTTCGATTTAAATTCATGGAGCAATTCTATTGATTGATTGATGTGTTGATAACTGTGTAGCTCCAGTGTACAGATGAGGAAATTAGAGATTTAGATATGTTAGGTAATATGTTCCAAGCAATAGTAAGTCATAGAATAACTGTCTTTCAATCTTTCTGACTCCTAAGCCTTTGCCCTACCTAGTATGAATTTTTTAAAGCTAATAATTTCCCTTTCTCTTAAAGAATATGCTTCCCCAATTATCGTAATTCCTGTATTCCAACATAAATATGTTTAATTTGCATATGCAAAATCATTAATCTCTAATTAACATCTGTTACAGAACAGACATTGTGCTTAATACAATATTAGCATGTTTAAAACTCCCAGTGCTCTGAGTGGTGGGTACTATCACCCCTATTTTAAAGATCATGAAACTGAAAATTATTTACTGATGTTCTCAAGATTACTTTCCCAACCAGAAAATGGTAGAACTAAGACTAAAACCCAGGTCTATTGGATTCCATATCCCATGTTTTACTCAGTTGGAAACACATGTCCTTTAGTATTCAACAGATGTAGTTTCAAATCACAGTTGTTCCCCAGTGCCAGCCACCATTACTTTTTGTTCACCTTTGTTCCATCGGTAGGTATGAAGGTATCTTATCTCTCATGCTAAATTATAAGCATCTTGAGGGCATGAATTATTTATTTGATTTTCTATTCTTCCTCCTTCCCCTCTCCACTAATTATCCTAAACAATTAACAGAGTCTCTACTTTGAAGAGGTTTAAGAAAGTGATTGTTGAATAGAATGAAAGTATTGCAATATTTGGGGCTTCCCACGTAGCTCAGTCAGTAAAGAATCCGCTTGCAATGCAAGAGACCTGGGTTCGATTCCTGGGTCAGGAAGATCCCCTGGAGAGGGAAATGGGAGCCCACTCCAGTGTTCTTCCCTGGAGAATCCCATGGACAGAGGAGCCTGGCAGGCTACAGTCCATGGGGTCACAAGAGTTGGGACACGACTTAGCACTATCCTTCTTTCTTAATTGCAGTATTAAGTGACTCGAAGCTGGATGGCAGTTAGTTCTGATCCAGTACATTAGTTAATTCATCCATCTATCTATTACTTAATGACTGCTTATCGATGACTTGCTATGCCAGGCACCCAGCTGATTTTCAACTCATACACAGCAGAGTGGTGGCTGAGGACACATCTGTTCTATAGATTAAGGCCTGTACTGGCTGAGCTCTTGGCATATGATGATAAGCTAAAGAAGTAAAATAATAATAATAACAATAAGACATGACCATTGTACTTAGGAAAATTTTAGAGAGATGTAAAATTACTACTATGGAAGGAAGAAAAGTATGCTATGACAGTGGATAGCAGGGTCACCTGTTCTAATCTGGATGGAAAAGCACTTCTAATGAAAACCAGGAAGAAAAATATCCAATAAGTTTCTCCACCATAGAAATTTGCTTTTCACCATCAAGGCTAATATTACTACTGTTTTATGGGATCAGTGGTCTTCTATAAATAGTATCAGTCAATTATTCATCTCAAAAATGTTCTTGCACCCTAGGATGGATGTGTCAATAATAGTGTCTTTAGTGATGTTCAAGGCCTCTACAGAAGATGTATTTTAGTTCATTAAATGTCTGTTGAAGTGAGCTGAAGGTCTTGTGGGAATACTTGTTAATGCTCTTTTAAAGATGCTCGGATTGCTTTGTGAATGAATGCTGTCGTGTGGGTCAAAAGCTCAGGAAAACGTCATCAAGAAAAGATGATACTTGATATAGTCAAACGGACTTATTTCAGTAGTCAGGGAGGATAGAATTTGTTGTAAAATGTTTTCTTCATATATGGGTATTAAGTTCAGCATTTTCTCTAAAAAATATTCCATGCATCCTGGGTCTCGGTTAGATTTCTTCTACTCACTCTCATAGGACGCTGTACTTCTCATATTGCACTTCCTCACTTTCGTCACCCCCCACACTGTGAGCTCTCTATTGGAAAGAGCAGTCTTAGTCTCTGTGTTGAATTTCAATATTTGTGCTATACTTCAAGGGCCTAGCTCACTGATTGGCACATAGACGTTCAATGAATTTTGTTGGATGAATAGATGAATGATGCTAAAAAAGGATATGAAATTTCATTTAGCACTTAGTACCAGGACAGGAGGAAGAAGACAGAAGGGAGAAAAAGGGAAGTCCTTGCATCGCTATGCTTATTTACAGTCCATTTTAAAGTGAGAAATTACATTAACTGCCTTAGCCATATTATCTTTAGAAGCGACTTTAAAAGAAAGTACTATATAAGAATGGGATCATAATAAATTCATTTGTCAACGATTACCCTGATTCCAAACAAATAATTTAATTTACTCAAAAAATATTTATTGAATACCTACTGAGTTAGGTACCATAGATAAAATGAAATATAAGAATATTTAAGACATCAAAAAACATGTATTCTTAATGTTTTTAGACATTATTTGAACACTTAAATGGACATAATGGAGGTCCTATGTTATTTTCAAATATGATGTTTCTGTAAATAAAAATGAATGATAAAAAATAATACAGTTTGGTTCAAAGTAGCAGGACCTAACTTTTTGCTTAGCTAAAACTTAAAGAACGTATTATATAGATTAGTATATGAATAATAGAACTTAAGGGCAGAATTGACCCTTTGAAATGGACTAAAATAGAAAAAAATAAAACATTTTCTTAACTTCATTTAAAAGCCTATCTCAGGTAAAATTTCATTGCTTCATTTATAAAATTCCAAGAAAGAGAATCTTATTGGCCAGCTTGGTGTAGGTGTGGACTTAGTCTGGATTCTCATAGAAGCAGACCTTGAGAAGAGAGTTTCAATGCAAAAGTATTATTTAGGGGAGGTGCAAGAAACACTAGCAGGGACAAGGGCAAGTGTAACAGGGAAAAAAGAGACATCCAATAAAGAATGTTACTAAGTCAGCTCTGGCTGAGGGTACCTGGAGAATAACCCACTGTGGAAACCAAAAAATTCCTCCATAGAACATATACTCAGAGTTATCAATTTTAACTGGCAAAGGACCACATCAGCTCCCATCCATCATTGGTTGAGGGCTGTTACCAAGGGGTGATAAACCTCCAGTACTTGTGGCTTGCTATGCAATTAGAGTGGTCTTCTTCAGCTTTAAAGAAAGACTTTAGGCAAAAATCTGCTGAGACTGGCAGCTAGAGGTTGGTGGATACACTGAAGTGGTAAAGGCAAGAGAGATGGGTAGGGCTGAACAGCCTCTGTTACTGATTTCCACCTCTAATTTAATCAGGTGTGCCTTGAATGATGGGATCATGTAGCAATTCTTGTCTGAAGATGAGGTCTTAGTCAGTTGCAGGGGTCAGTGTGAGCTGCCTACCACAAAGCGTATGTACTATATAAATGCTATAGGACCTCAAAGAAGAATATGGTCATGCTGACTTGTGTGACTTGAAGGATGGGTGAAATTTATGTGATCTAAGCCTGAAGTTAGAGAATGAGTAAAGACAGAATGTAGGAATAACTCTGGCACACTGATAGGATGCTGAAGTTGTGAGTAAGGTATCAGTTTGAAGAAGTCTTCCAAAACCAGATAAGTGGGCTTTGAGAGGCAGGCTGAGGTGTTTGTACTTGATAGAGTAGGTCATAAACTATATTGTCCAAATGCCAATATTCAGTTACATTTTTAATCCTCAAACTTTTCATTTGTATATTTTACTTATGAAAGCATGATAACACTGTTGTAGGAGACTTGGAAAATATAGAACAAGGTTACATATACTTCCACTATATATTGCAATTAGTTTAATCCCAAACTTTTAATAGTTTTTTTTCTAAAGGAGACAATTTTATGCTATAACTCACATTCATAATTTAATATAAAGACTTTTATTAGGTGTGCTTGTAGTTGGTAATATGTAAGGCAAATGACTTTCCTTTATTATAGAAGTGGTAGATACAATGTTATTAAAGGATCAGACCATATTTAACTCTTCCGTAATTTGTACTTCTGTATAGGAACTTCCCAGTTAGTCCTTCTCAGCGGTCAGTTATTAAAAAGTGCTGAGACAGAATTGTAGCCCCTGGTACTAAACATGCAATCCTTATTTATTTAACAATACTCAACCCTTAGGAAGGGCCATGCCCTTACCTGTAGGTACAGAACTGCACAGAAAAACAGTACTATCCTTGCAGTCTAGACACTCATCATCTCACAAAGGAGGTAGGTAAAAAAATAATGTAAATATAAGGTAAAAAGCGTGGTAATAGAGATCCATACAAAGTGCTGACTCAGGGAGCAGAATGCATTAAAGGAAGCGCAGAGCACCACAGTCCAGTTAGAGGCAGAGATGGAAGAGTCTGTGGCATTTGAAACACTGCTCGCCAGGATGTTTTTCTCTCCCCTAAGGAGAGGCAAACCCCAGACTATTGGTAAACATGTGGCATTTGGTCATGAAGCCAATTTCCTAAATAGTTTATGGTGACCTCTTTTTTTTTGTTCTTTTCTGAGTTTGCCCTTTTCTTTGGATGAATCTCTGAAAGGGCAGGCAGTCTGGAAGGCCTATTAGAAGAATCAGGAGGCTGAAGGTGAACCTTTATTAAAAGGACAGTTTGTTTGCTTGTCAGCCCAGGGTAGAGATGGTGAGACAACCATTTATTCAGAGGCTGATTACCTAGAGAATGAATTCACAGCAATAAAAGAAGTGAAACTTACTGTATACATACATGGGCTATTTTGGCCACTCTTGATGTAAAACTTCTGGAAAGAAAAGTAATTGATGAGATGCCCAGGATTCTATATTGAGATATATTTAATAACATGTTATATAGAAGAAACAAAACTAATGATTATTCTTTCATGTGAATAATCCATTACATTGTGAATGTACTATACTTGTAGGGGTACCTAGAACATATATATATATATATCCATTGTGATTCCATTGCAACAATAGTTATTGCAAGGTGAGTTTGAAAAGTGTTCAGAAAAGATACCTGGATCCCTATGTATATACTTTTTAAAGATCATCATTGTCCTGAATGAATTTGCCAGAATTAAAAATGATTACTTCTTTGTTCACGCAAAGATGAGCACAATAAAGGACAGAAATGGTATGAACCTAACAGAAGCAGAAGATATTAAGAAGAGGTGGCAAGAATATACAGAAAAATTATACAAAAAAAGATCTTCATGATGCAGATAACCAGGATGGTGGGTTCACTCACCTAGAGCCACACATCCTGGAGTCTGAAGTCAGGTGGGCCTTAGGAAGCATCACTACAAACAAAGCTAGTGGAGGTGATGGAATTTCGGTTGAGCTATTTCAAATCCTATAGATGATGCTGTGGAAGTGCTGCACTCAATTTGCCAGCAAATTTAGAAAACCCAGCAGTGGCCACAGGACTGGAAAAGGTCAGTTTTCATTCCAATCCCAAAGAAAGGAAATGCCAAAAAATGTTCAAACTACCCACAATTGCACTCATCTCACATGCTAGCAAAGTAATGCTCAAAATTCTCTAAACCAGGCTTCAACAGTACATGAACCATGAACTTGCAGATGTTCAAATGGGATTTAGAAAAGGCAGAGAGCCAGAGATCAAATTGCCAACATCCGCTGGATCATCGAAAAAAGCAAGAGAATTCTAGAAAAACATCTAGTTTCTGGTTTATTGACTACGCCAAAGCGTTTGACTGTGTGCATCACAACAAACTGTGGAAAATTCTGAAAGAGATGGGGATACCAGACCACCTGACCTGCCTCCCGAGAAATCTGTATACAGGTCAAGAAACAACAGTTAGAACCGGACATGGAACAGCAAACTGGTTCCAAACTGGGAAAGGAGTACATCAAGGCTGTATATTGTCACCTTGCTTATTTAACTTATATGCTTATTTAACTTATATCATGCAAAATGCCAGGCTGGATGAAGCACAAGCTGGAATGAAGACTGCTGGGAGAAATGTCAATAACCTCAGATACACAGATGATACCACCCTTTTGGCAGAAAGCAAAGAACTTAAGAGCCTCTTGATGAAAGTGAAAGAAAAGAGTGGAAAAATTGGTTTAAAACTCAACATTCAGAAAACTAAGATCTTAGCATCTGGTCCCATCACTTCATGGCAAATAGATGGGGAAACAATGGAAATGGTGAGAGACTTTATATTTGGGGGGCTCCAAAATCACTACAGATGGTGACTGAAGCTATGAAAAGAAGAAAAGCTATGACCAACCTAGACAGCATATTCAAAAGCAGAGATATTACTCTACCAACAAAGGTCTGCCTAGTCAAAACTATGGTTTTTCCAATAGTCATGTATGGATGTGAGAGTTGGACTATAAAGAGAGTTGAGTGCCAAAGAATTGATGCTTTTGAACTGTGATGTGGGAGAACACTCTTGAGAGTCCTTTGGACTGCAAGGAGACCTGACCAGTCAATCCTAAAGGAAGGACTGATCCTGAAGCTGAAATTCCAATACTTTGGTCAACTATGCAAAGAACCAATTCATTGAAAAAGACCCTGATGCTGGGAAGCTTGAAGACAGAAGGAGAAGGGGCTGACAGAGAATGAGAGGGCTGGATGGCATCACCGATGCAATGGACCTGAGTTTGAGTAGGCTTTGGGAGTTGGTGATGGACAGGGAATCCTGGCGTGCTGCAGTCCATGGGGTCACAAAGTGTAAGACACAACTGAGCCACTGAACTGAGCTGAACTTCTTTGTAGAGCCCCCAGTAGCATATGGAGAAGTGTTTATGTTGCAACAGGGAAAATGTAATCTGTCATCATGCCTGTGTCTCTTGGAAAAAAAGCATGGTGTTTTTACTAAGGGTACTTTTGCTATTGTATAAACAAACTGTTTCATTGTAGAAAAGCAAGAAGTCCATGATTTTCAATAACTGCCTTCCAAAATCTGTTTTCAGAATCAATTGACTGAAGTTCTATCATTTTTAAAATTTATTATGAAAGGACATGGATTATTTTAAAGTTCAAGGCTCACAATTAAATATGGCTGGATAGAGAGATGATTCTATAGTATTATGATGATAGTTATGGTGTTAAGCCACCAATGATTCTGATTGATAACTCACTATTTGCATACTGAATCCAAATCAGACCAGGCTGACCTGTTTTATTTTGCCTTAACATCCTACATAGCTTCATAATCATCATACTTCTTCAATACCTTTTTTTTTAGGTGTAAAAAAGACTGGCAGAATGTCAGCTTTACTCATCTCTATATGTTTGGGTGCTAGTCTGGCATCTAGCACCAATGGCTGCTTAATTTTATAATTAACAAATAAATTAATTAATTGATTTGTACATTTCTTAGGAAAAACAGCCTTTAGGAACTTTGCCACCTAATAAGTCTACTTGACTTTGTACACAAAGATCTCAACTCTACCTATGCAATGTGACTGTGTTCTTCCAGATTCACAGAATGTATGTATATATTAATTCACATCAAAAAATGAAAACATTTTATAAACTGAACAGCATCACATGATTGTCATTAGTTGAATTATTTTGGTGGTGGTGAAGTCGCTCAGTTGTGTCCGACTCTTTGCGACCCCGTGGACTGTAGCCTACCAGGCTCCTCAGTCCATGGGATTCTCCAGGCAAGAATACTGGAGTGGATTGCCATTTACTTCTGCAGGGGATCTTCCCAACCCGGGGATTGAACCCAGGTCTCCCGCATTGGAGGCAGATGCTTTAACCTCTGAGCCACCAGGGAAGCCCTGAATTATTTTAGATGATACCATTTTTAACTCCTGAATGGGCCTGGGGGAGAGAAATCTATAGGAGCAGGCAGAATTGATCAGAATACACTGTCCAAAAGAGTAAAATAATCAGAAAATATATTATAAAAAGTAATCAGTTCAACTAACTTTTTTGAGTACTTACCATTGGTTTTCATTTGTAATCTCATTTAATTCTTATGACAATTCTGTAATGTAGGAACTAGTCCTCATCTAAAAAAATTAATTTTTATTTTTAATACCAGAAACATTTTGTATTGGGTTATATGGCCAATTAACAATGTTTGTGGTATTTTCAGGTGAACAGCAAAGGACTCAGCCATACATATACATGTATCCATTCCCCCCAAACATCCCTACCTTCCAGGCTGGCACATAACACTGACTGAAGTTCCATGGGTTATACAATCGGTCTCTGTTGTTATCCGTTTAAATATAGCAGTGTGTACATACAGGCAACATAACTGAGGCTAAGCAGCTTACTTCAAGTCTCATCTGCTCCTTAGAACCAGGAATCAACCCAGTGCCTGTCTAACAAACAACTCAATACCTTCCTGTAGTGAATCTGGATATATAGTTTGTTGCTACAGTGTAGAACAATTCTGGTATGGTTGTTTTCTATGGCTCTATAAGGTAGAATCAGGCCCAAAGAAGGAAAGTTAGAGATTTCAGATTAATCTAATTTAAGAATCCCTGTTGGACTCTAAGACTATCCTGAGAGGGAATGAGCTACCTCTGGGTGTGGTGAATTCCTCTCACTTGATATATCCACGTTTATAGTCAAAGATTTATTGTCAAGAATGTTGTAGCAATGTCCCAAGTATTGGATTAGAAATGACAGATTATTCACAGTGACGTGAAAGTGAAACTATTAGTTACTCAGCTGTGTCCAACTCTTTGCGACCCCATCAAGTATAGCATTCTGGATTCCTCTGTCTATGGGATTTTTCTGGCAAGAATACTAGAGTGGGTTGCCATTCCCTTCTCCAGATCTTCCTGACCCAAGGATTGAACCCAAGTCTCCTGCATTTCAGGCAAATTCTTTTACTGTCTGAGCCACCGTTCATAAGGTACTTTTAAATCCTGAGGTATCATTTTTGTGGGCCTCTGCTTGTCGGGCTAAAGAGAAACTCCCATGATCCTAGAACAAAAGTCAGGCTCTTTGGAATGAGACTTTGTGGGCCATTGATATCACCAGCTGGTCCCAAGGCAGCTTCATCTGGGCCATATCTATAGCTTCATAGCAACATGGTACAGTTGAAAATACGTAGATGTGGACTGAAACAGGCCTGGGTTGAAGCTACTCTCTGAGTCTCCAGAGTTTTAGTTTCCTCATTCTACAAAATATTTTAGTAACATTAAACGTTTACTATCATGTACTGCTAGTAAGAAGCACAAGCTGGAATCAAGATTGCCGGGAGAAATATCAATAACCTCAGATATGCAGATGATACCATCCTTACGGCAGAAAGTCAAGAAGAACTAAAAAGCCTCTTGATGAAAGTGAAAGAGGAGAGTGAAAAAGTTGGCTTAAAGCTCAACATTCAGAAAATGAAGATCATGGCATCTGGTCCCATCACTTCATGGGAAATAGATGGGGAAACAGTGGAAACAGTGTCAGACTTTATTTTGGGGGGCTCCCAAATCACTGCAGATGGTGACTGCAGCCATGAAATTAAAAGACACTTACTCCTTGGAGGAAAAGTTATGACCAACCTAGATAGCATATTCAAAAGCAGAGACATTACTTTGCCAACAAAGGTCCGTCTAGTCAAGACTACGGTTTTTTCAGTAGTCGTGTATGGATGTGAGAGTTGGTCTGTGAAGAAAGCTGAGCACTGAAGAATTGATGCTTTTGAACTGTGGTGTTGGAGAAGACTCTTGAGAGTCCCTTGAACTGCAGAAGATCCAACCAGTCCATCCTAAAGGAGATCAGCCCTGGGATTTCTTTGGAAGGAATGATGCTGAAGCTGAAACTCCAGTACTTTCGCCACCTGATGAGAAGGCTGACTCATTTGAAAAGACCCTGATTCTGGGTGGGGTTGGGGACAGGAGGAGAAGGGGATGACAGAGGATGAGATGGCTGGATGGCATCATGGACTCAATGGACGTGAGTCTGAGTGAACTCCGGGAGTTGGTGATGGACAGGGAGGCCTGGCATGCTGCGATTCATGGAGTTGCAAAGAGTCGGACACAACTGAGTGACTGAGCTGACTGACTGACTGGCTGACTGCTAGTAAAGAGGGCAGCACCTGGGTAACAGGAACTTAGTCATTAAAATTCTCATCATCATTCTCATTATCTCTTTGCCAGAAGGAAGGCACCTCTCTGGAGAGCATCTGGCAATAGCCTCCTCTTCTTTTTCTATTATTGGTCAGCCTCCCAGGCATGCATCCTGGAGTGGGTTGCCATTTCCTCCTCCAGGGAATCTTCTTGACCCAGGGATCAAACCTCTCAGCTTTCCTGAATTGGCAGGCAAATTCTTTACCAGTAGTGCCACCCAGGAAGCCCAGTGACTAACATTGCCCTTTAATTGGTCAGCCTCAGGCAACATGGACAGAGGATGTAGTCTTATAAAATATTAAAGCTGAAGGGATTTTATAGATTATCTAGTTCTATATTCCTCAAATTTCATGTGGTAAAAGACGTATTTGTGAGTGTGTGTGTGTGGTGTGTGTGTGTGTGTGTAAATTTACAATCTGTTGCAAACCAATGCATTTCTAAAATGTATTGGAAATGAATTTCTAGAGAAAGAAAATGAAAAAAGAAGTACAAAATACAATCCCATACAGTTTTCTTTTTCCAAAAACGTAAAGCCTAAGAGTCTGTTAAACTGTTGTGAAAGGTTCTAAGTGCTTACTCTCTTTTTTAATACTGACTTTAAGTAGATGGGGAAGAAATAGCTGGCAGACTAGTGTAGGTCTACAGAGCACACTTAGAGTAGCCATAATCTATCTCACTCCTCCTGTGTACGGAGAGGAAGCCTGGACCAGAACAAGGACTTGTCCACTGTTACATAAACAAATGTCATTATTCCTGCCTATTTATTTATTATCATCGAGGACACCTAAAATTAGGGGTTTGTGTTTTTTTAAAAAACAAAAACAAAAAAACTAGCCACACATACCAGGAATTATAGTTCTTCTAGGCACTGTAGGTTAATTCCTCTACTATCCAGTTAGGAAATAGCAGTGGTCTCTCATGAGGTTTTAAGTTTTTTGACTGAAAGTTAATGTTTTGTCTAGCTGAGGAAAGAAAACTAATGACTGTTAGGTGCTTGCTTTATAAATACTAGGCTCTACACACAATATTCCATTAAATTCTCACAATAATTCTCATATGAGGGTGGAACTATCTATATTTTTTGAAAGCCCAGAAAAAGTAAGAAACTTACCTAATGGAACACAACTAGAAAGTCGTTAAACAGATTTAAGCCCAGGTCTGTTTGACTACAGAGTCTTTCTCTTTTCGCCATGTCGTTGTATAAATATAGTCAGCAGCTTGGGTGTATCATACTCTTGAGGAAAATGCTTTCCTTTAATAGTTGTTACCATTTGCATAACATTTTGCAGTTGCAAGAGACTTTATAACCATTTATTATTACTTTGTTCTCCTCTGTTGTTATGACAAAGCTTTCCATAGAGACTAGGAGAAAGGCATAGAAAGACATGTTTTAATTATAATTATTACAATTTGGTTACAAATACATATCCCACTTTTAAAACTCATGATAGTTCAGTTTAGTTCAATCAGTCAATCATTGCAACCCCATGAATCGCAGCACGCCAGGCCTCCCTGTCCATCACCAACTCCCGGAGTTCATTCAGACTCACGTCCATCAAGTCAGTGATGCCATCCAGCCATCTCATACTCTGTCGTCCCCTTCTCCTCCTGCCCCCAACCCCTCCTAGCATCAGAGTCTTTTCAAATGACTCAGCTCTTCTCATCAGGTGGCCAAAGTATTGGAGTTTCAGCCTCAACATCAGTCCCTCCAGTGAACACCCAGGATGATCTCCTTTAGGATGGACTGGTTGGATGTCCTTGCAGTCCAAGGGACTCTCAAGAGTCTTCTCCAACACCACAGTTCAAAAGCATCAATTCTTCAGTGCTCAGCTTTCTTCACAGTCCAACTCTCACATCCATACATGACTACTGGAAAAACCATAGCCTTGACTAGATAGACCTTTGTTGACAAAGTAATGTCTCTGCTTTTTAATATGCGATCTAGGTTGGTCACAACTTTCCTTCCAAGGAGCAAGCGTCTTTTATTTTCATGGCTACAGTCACCATCTGCAGTGATTTGGGAGACCAGAAAAATAAAGTCAGCCACTGTGTCCACTGTTTCCCCATCTATTTCCCATGAACTGATGGGACCGGATGCCATGATCTTAGTTTCTGAATGTTGAGCTTTAGCCAACTTTTTCACTCTCCTCTTTCACTTTCATCAAGAGGCTCTTTAGTTCTTCACTTTCTGCCATAAGGATAGTGTCATCTGCATATCTGAGGTTATTGATATTTCTTCCGGCAATCTTGATTCCAGCTTGTGCCTCTTCCAGCCCAGCATTTCTTATAATGTACTCTGCATAGAAGTTAAATAAGCAGTGTGACAGTATACAGCCTTGATATACTCCTTTTCCTATTTGGAACCAGTCTGTTGTTCCATGTCCAGTTCTAACTGTTGTTTCCTGACCTGCATACAATTAAGATTTTTAAAATGATTTCTGGCAGAGTCCTCCATATCTCCAGCTTTATTCAGTAGTCCATCTTAGTCTTTTATTAATATATCCTGACCAACACATATGTTTCCTGATTATTTTGATAATCTTTTTGGTTACAATATACCTATAGAGTCTACCAGTAATTCTATCAAAAATAATGTTCACATTTCTAATGAAAAATTAGTATTAATATTTTATCCAAAATTATAGTTATGAAGGGAACAATAAGCTTATACCCTGATATATTGGCTAATCCATTTGAATCTTATGCTGGAAGTAACCTTGTCTTTTTACTCTAGCAAATATTGAAAATTGGTCAGGTTTCTTTTTATTTTTAGTCATGTTTCACAATGATATCTGTTGACCTACCCTAGGTAGCCTGGGTAAGGGATAAATACTGGATATCTAAATGGCTATGAGATGAAATGACCAGAACCACTGGCCCAGCCCATAAATTGGCAAGTGGTCAGTAAATATTAGCCTGTCAACATGGAAAGAAAAGGAAAGATGGCAGACATGTTATAAAGATTATGAAAATAAGAAAATTTATTTTTTCTAACAGTCAACAAGCAAGCAAAAATTCACCCATTCATTCAGTCCATTATTCTTCACCTGACATCTATTGAGTACTCTCTTTGATCCAGGTGCTATGCACAATTTATTTAGGATCAAAATTTTTTCTGACTCTACTGTGTCTTATAGGATATTCTCTTTGACATCTAGAGCTCCTCCATTCTTTTCAGATCTATATTTTTTTGAATATATGTTGGTTTAAATACAGCTCCCTGTATGGCCTTGAGTATGATCCTGAAAGACACGCTGGAAACTCCCGTTCTTCAGTGATCCTCACTTAGGCCAGCAAGTCAAGTCTGTGACTAAATAAGTTACTCATACATGTGGTTTAGATTCTACAAATCCTATGTCCTAATTCCTACCTCTCCCCTGACCTCTGTATGTATATACTACAGTGCATATTCAAGATCTCTGCTTGGATTTCAAACTTACATGAAAACAAACCTCTTCTTTCTTCCCACCCTCAGTATCTTCCCAGACCAAAAACGAAAAAATTGATCTCTGATTCTTATCCCTAGTGACTCAGATGGTAAAGAACCTGCCTGCAATGCAGGAGACCTGGGTTCAACTCCTGGGTTGGGAAGATCCCCTGCAGAAGGAAATGGTAACCCACTCCAGTATCCTTGCCTGGGAAGTCCCATGCGTAGAGGACCCTGGTGTGCTACAGTCCATGAGGTTGCAAAGAATCGGGCATGACCGAGCAACTAACACTTTCATTTCGCTCACAACGTTCATCCCTCTTACTGGCAAATTCTTTAGGCATTGGATTTAAAGACTGCCAGATAATCCAGACCATCTCAACTGTGGGCATTATTTCCTGTCTGGTCTCCCTGCTTCTGTTCCCTCCCTTGTCCTAGTGGATCTCCTCTAATAATCAGGATGATCTGTTTAAAAAAGAAAATCAGCTTCAATAGCTTTCCATCCCAGAATAAAATATCAAATCAATTGATGTAATTTTGTTCTTTGCAAAACCATGTGTTTTCTCCCTTCCTGGCATCCTAACCTCTTCCTTACGAAGTGGTTCCCAACAGTGTTGCTACACATTTGTGCATTGGGATCAATTATAATTTGTTACTAATGTCAAAGTATTTATTTCCTTAAAAAACAAATGATTTTATTCAAGAATATCAATAAGTCCTTTTACCTTTCTGTGTGCCTTCTTAAGCTCTAGTTCTCAGAGAACTGCATGTAACCACAGCTGGTCTGGACCAAGTAATCGAGGGCTGCCCATGAAATTGTGCCTCCTTGTGATTGCCTTACGTTTTCCCATGTAGGCTGTAGCACAGAGAAAGAAGTGTGAGAACCACTATTCTAAGTTATTTTTGATGTTGATTAGAGTTTCTCCAGGATATGACTGCTTGGGGAGGGTTTTTCCTTCTTTTATTTTTTTAAAATATAAATTTATTTATTTTAATTGGAGATTAACTACTTTACAATATTGTATTGGTTTTGCAGAAGTGAAGTAACTGTTCCAAACCTGGCCCTTGCTTGTACTCTATAAATTCTCATAAATAATGCCTAAGGATTTTGTGATAGTAACAAGCACTGTCACCTTTTAGCTGGCTGAAATTGTAGACAAGTTATAAAAGTTTCGTGAACCTCAGTTTCTTTTCATAAACAAATGGAGATAATAATACTATACCTCAGTTCTTCTTTCAGAGATTGTGAGATGCAGTACTTAACAGTGACTGCAGCAGTACCTGAACCAGACCAGGTAATTAGTGTTCATCTCTTCCTCTGTGTTAGTCGCTCAGTCGTGTCTGACTCTTTATGACCCATGGACTGTAGCCTACCAGGCTCCTCTGTCCATGGAATTCTCCAGGCAAGAATACTGGAGTGGATTGCGATTTCCTATCCTGTCTGGTCTCCCTGCTTCTGTTCCCTCCCTTGTCCTAGTGGATCTCCTCTAATAATCAGGATGATCTGTTTAAAAAAGAAAATCAGCTTCAATAGCTTTCCATCCCAGAATAAAATATCAAATCAATTGATGTAATTTTGTTCTTTGCAAAACCATGTGTTTTCTCCCTTCCTGGCATCCTAACCTCTTCCTTACGAAGTGGTTCCCAACAGTGTTGCTACACATTTGTGCATTGGGATCAATTATAATTTGTTACTAATGTCAAAGTATTTATTTCCTTAAAAAACAAATGATTTTATTCAAGAATATCAATAAGTCCTTTTACCTTTCTGTGTGCCTTCTTAAGCTCTAGTTCTCAGAGAACTGCATGTAACCACAGCTGGTCTGGACCAAGTAATCGAGGGCTGCCCATGAAATTGTGCCTCCTTGTGATTGCCTTACGTTTTCCCATGTAGGCTGTAGCACAGAGAAAGAAGTGTGAGAACCACTATTCTAAGTTATTTTTGATGTTGATTAGAGTTTCTCCAGGATATGACTGCTTGGGGAGGGTTTTTCCTTCTTTTATTTTTTTAAAATATAAATTTATTTATTTTAATTGGAGATTAACTACTTTACAATATTGTATTGGTTTTGCAGAAGTGAAGTAACTGTTCCAAACCTGGCCCTTGCTTGTACTCTATAAATTCTCATAAATAATGCCTAAGGATTTTGTGATAGTAACAAGCACTGTCACCTTTTAGCTGGCTGAAATTGTAGACAAGTTATAAAAGTTTCGTGAACCTCAGTTTCTTTTCATAAACAAATGGAGATAATAATACTATACCTCAGTTCTTCTTTCAGAGATTGTGAGATGCAGTACTTAACAGTGACTGCAGCAGTACCTGAACCAGACCAGGTAATTAGTGTTCATCTCTTCCTCTGTGTTAGTCGCTCAGTCGTGTCTGACTCTTTATGACCCATGGACTGTAGCCTACCAGGCTCCTCTGTCCATGGAATTCTCCAGGCAAGAATACTGGAGTGGATTGCGATTTCCTTCTCCAGGGGACCTTCCCGACCCAGGTATCAAACCCAGGTCTCCCTCATTTCAGGCAGATGCTTTACCACCTAAGCTGCTAGAGAAGACTCTCATCTCTCTAGAGTGTCTTTGATTCACTTTTTCTGACTTACAACTTTCCCTCCAGAATGTGGTTCTGATATAAGAGCTGAACATGGATTTGCCGTCAGTTCCTCTAAAAGTGCAGATAATTCAGCTACCTAATTCTCTTATCTTTCTAATTATCTATTCCATTCTTTTTTTCGGTACTATCTCTGCTGTCAGTTAAATACATTGCCAATAACAGGGAAATTCTTGGCTTAATTGGATACTACAATGCCTGGTTTAAATTTTATAAGTGTTGTATTTCTCAATTATCCAACTCAGAAACCACTGGGAAGTGTTAATTAGGTACTAAAAGCAAATTGGATTACCTTAGGGATCTTTTTACCAACAATTTTACACTCAGTCAGGTGATAAGGCCACAAATTACACATATCATCCTAGGAGCCCCTCCAAGTGTGTTTTGAAATATTTGACTTTCTATGGTTTGCCGTGCAACTTTGTGTCTTTATAAAGTTATTTAAAAGGACCCCATGTTCTTAAAAAGCACCCTGGTTGGTGGAATAGTATTGGTAACCTGTGATGATTATGATAACCAGCTTCAGAGATCTGAAGTTTCTGGGAAAAGAGTGAATTCTATGAGTATCTTTTGGTATACAGTTGTTTTTGTATAACTTAAAAACAATCTTTATTGAGGTATAATTTATATATGATATTTAGTTAGTAAAGATTTGAGTAAAGTTTTGAACAAAGATTTTTCTCTCTAAAGTCAGCAACAGGAACATTTGTGTACTTACCCATGCTCAACCTGATACCAAATCTTATATCAAGATGTAGTGGAATCTAAAGTTAGAAGTCCTGACTTCAAATCTCAGCTTCTTCCTGACTGTATGTTCTTAGAGAAATCAGTTTAATTAATCTTCATTTAGTAATTTAAACAACAGATATTGTATGAGCCTTTATTATTTGTTAGATGCTCTTGTCAATATTTGAGATACGGCAATGAGCAGAGCATGCAGCAATCCTTGCCTTTCTAGAACTTCTAGCTTACGTTGGCTGGAAGCTGGGACATGCCTGATGGAGTTCTAGTAAAGTAAAGAGCAAGGGGAATGCAAAGAGGCTGAAAATAACATCCTACTTGGTAGGAGCTCATCCTTGATTTATTTTTTTAAATAAGAATTATATAAATATATATAGTCCAACTTTGAGGTTTCTGAATGTCAATTATAATCAGGCCTGGCAAAGAAGACGGAAACTTGATTTTCACTGTAACAGTGTAGAAACTATTTTTTTGCTTTTGTGTTTGTTTTTGAAATGAAGAAGACTTTTTAGATGGATGGAGTAACGTGTGTATGCAAAAGCCTGGGGTCAGGGAAGAGCAGGGTTTGCTCAAAGAACGATAACATTTCTAGTTAGTGGAGAGCAGTGTACAGGTAAGGGAGAGTTGGCTTATAAAGCTTGAAGGGTCATTTCACGTACTCCTCTACCATCTATTTTTCAAGCTATTGGAAATTCTACTATAAATTCTTCCTAGATTTATTGACAGAATAAAATTTTTGAACTCTATAGCCTTCTTTGTTGTTTAGTCTCTAAGCTGTGGCTGACAGTGACCCCATGAACTGTAGCCTGTTAGCCTCCTCTGTCCACGGGATTTCCGAGGCAAGAACACTACAATGGGTTGCCATTTCCTTCTCCGGGAGATCTTCCTGAGCCAGGGATCAAACCCCCGTTTCCTGCATTGTGAGGCAAACTTCACCACTGAGCCACCAGGGAAGCCCCAGTTGCCTTGTTGTTGTTGTTGAGTTGCTGGCATGTCCAGCTCTGCATCTCCATGAACTGCAGCTTGCCAGGCTTCCCTGTTCTTCACTATCACCAGGAGTTTGCTCAGACTCATATCTGTTGAGTCAGTAATGCCATCCAACCATCTCATCCTCTGTCATCCTCTTCTCCTGCCCTCAGTTTTCCCCAGCATAAGGATATTTTCCAGTGAGTTGGCTCTTTGCATCAGGTGGCCAAAGTATTGGAGTTTCAGCTTCAGCATCAGTCCTTCCAATGAATATTCAGGGTTGATTTCCTTTAGGATAGACTGGTTTGATCTTCTTGCAGTGCAAGGGACTCTTAAGTGTCTTCTCCAGCACCACAGTTTGAAAGCATCAATTCTTCAGCACTCAGAACCCATTATGGTCCAACTCTCACATTCATACATGACTAGTAGAAAAACCATAGCTTTGATTATTCAGACCTTTGCTGGCGGTAGCCTTCTTAGAGGCCAAGTATTAAGGGAAGAGAATATGTGTTAATGAAAGACATAGTCTTCATATGTCTTTGCTTCTTAACTGAAAACCAAGAATGATATTGACTTCATTGCTCAGTAACACGGGACTAATATTCATTTATTCTTTGAATCACTTTAGGAAGGGTATACAGAAATAAAGTAAACAAATGAATATATGGCATAATCATTTTTATACTCCTTAATAACATATGGTAGGGGCTCAATAAAAGTTTATTCAGTAAACAATTCCATAAATGCATGCCCATCTCTCAGGAGAGAGATGGAGTATACAAAATTTTATAGTGCTATGCAAATGAAAATATTAAATACCACTTCACTGTTTTTAATTTATATTGTAGTTCCATGCTTTTTTGAACATGAAGCTACTAACTGCCCAAGAGTAGAAGCCAAATCTTTCTTATCTTAGGTTTGATGATGCCTGTCATTCAGAAGGTCTCAGTGAATGCCAGTTGGCTTGGTGGGGGCCACAGCCAAAGTTGGTAGGTAATCTAATTGACACCTCTCACTAAGTACTTAGTGTCTAAACAAGAGAGCAGTTTTTCTCATATGTGATATCTTGTCCCAGAATCCAAAAGGGAGTGTCCTGCAGCTGCACAGCCTGAGAACAGACGTTGCCCTTCACCCTGTCAGCTGTCTCTGATTCTACTTGAGAAACCGCAGGAAGCTGGTTGCAGACAAGTCATCAGCACTGTAGGGACAGGGGCATGGCAGCCTAGGTTGTGTGCTCACAGCAGAGACATGGCGCTTGGCCACACAGAGACAAAGACACTTGGGCTGGTCTAGAGGTACAAGTGATGGGGCCTGGCTGTTGTCTATTTCTACTTTGTATTAGAACTTCTTCTCTGCTTTATTAGGAGAATCAATTTTTGAGGCATTTGTGTCCTCTTTTTAAATAAAAGTACTGCTTTTTAACCATTTAAGATACCCAGTAACTCAATTCGTGCATATACCATAGCATAGCATGTGCCATAAGATATATTTAGATTTCAGTTATTTGGACTATACTGATATCTATGGACAGTAGGGGTGGAGGAGAAAGGCAGCCAGTGGGAGTAATATTTATTAAATACCTAAGGACAAGGAAGAGTATTTTTATAGTTTATCATTTCATTTTTACAGCAATTCTGTTTGGCAGCTAATATCATTCCCATTTTGTTGTGAAGCAGGTTGAAATGTCTCCATGGATTTCCCAAGGCCATGTAGCTAGTGTATTACAGAAGAATTCAAATCCATATTTGTCTGACAACAAAGTCTATGTACTTTCTCCTGCCTCAAAGCTACTAGATTGTTTCCTTTGGTATAAGAGTTGAAATGTAGTTCTGTCATGGTAAATGCATTTTTATTGTAAGTATAAACCAATTATATGCATAGGTTGTATGAATATGATGAATTAGTCTATACTTTTAAGTTTATGCCAATAATTTTGGTCATTAGAATGTTTTTTCTAATAAGAAATAAAATTGTATTTTCCATTATAGCTTTCAAAAACACTTTTGGTTACCTACTTAGAACCCACTCCCCCCCCCCCACCCCCCTGCCTTCTTCCTCATAGAATCTGCTATTTGAGCATTTATTTCTGCACCACAAAACCCATGTGCCTCAGGGAAGGCATGATCTACTCAAACATGACTTGTCTAAGGCTGCTCCCATCCCGGTGGAACTTGTCTAAAGATAACCTCTTGCCAGTGTTCGGTCCTGGATCAGCCGTGCAATCCATTTAAAGTCTATAAACTGTGAGAAGAGATTTTCATGAGATTTCTGGAAAAGGTTATTCTTCATTTTTGGAGACACCTTCCAGATCCCAGTGTCCTTTCTTCTGTACATTGTGGTCCACAGAAATGAAGTCCTGAGCTGCTATAGCCATCTTGCTACCGCCTGAGGCTACCACATCTCCATACAGAAGAAGGCCAGGCCAAGAGTTTGGCAAGAAAATGGTCCTGAACCCTTTGGATTAAATTGATTAATGCTGTGCAAACAAATATTCTTAGCATATAAACAGATTTGAGTTGGTTTTCCTGTAACTTGTTTCCAAAAGATAAAACTACCTTACATCCTCAGACAACACGATATGTGATAAGCTTGATTCCTTTTCTTAGATTAGATCATCATCTTTTTATACATCATTTTATGATTAACAATACGCTGAAATCTACCATGTCCCATCAGATCTGGGACTTTCCTGTGGTAAGGAATCTTCCTTTAGTGCTGGAGATGTGAGTTTGATTCCTGGGTCATGAAGATTTCCTGGAGAAAGGAATGGCAGTCCATTCCAATATTCTTGCCTGGAGTATCCCATGAACAGAGGAGTCTGGACGGCTGCTGTCATGGGGTCACAAAGAGTTGGACCCAGCTGAGTGACTGACACTATACTAAACCACCCATCAGATTCTTTTTATTAGCCTCATTTTATACACATAGAAAATGAGTCTCAGTTAAGTGACTTGCCCAAAGCCAAATCCTACTAAATAATTTGAATTTTGGGTTTCTAACTCCCAATTTAAAATCTGATGCTTTTTATCTCGTCTCTTGTGTTGTTGTTTAGTCACTCAGTTCTGCCTGACTCCTTGCAAACCCACGGACCATAGGTGGCCAAGCTCCTCCACCCATGCAATTTTTCAGGCAAGAATACTGGAGAGGGTTGACATTTCCTTCTCCAGGGGATCTTCCTGACCCAGGCATCGAACCTGTGTCTTTTGCATCTCCTGCGTTGACAGGCAGTTCTTTACCACTGAGCCACCTGGGAAGCCCCTTTATCCAGTCTAAACCAAGCTCAAACAAGGAGTAAGGGTAGAGTTAAGTATTTTTAATGTAAACAATAGAATATCTTCATTGTTACCATTACTCATTTCAGAGCATCAGTTTCTAGAATCCAATAAAAGAAAAGAGTGGCTGGGCATGTTGCTTTTTTTCTTTCCTTTCCTTTCTTTTTTTCTTTCCTCACAGAGTCACCTTCAGACTTGGGGTTAACTAAGCAGTCCTCTTCTGAGTTCTCAGTGACTCTCCTTACAAATATTAGCCCACCAAACAGATGATGATCTCTTCCCCTGTCTACTTCACCTACAATCTAAGCTATCCCAAAGCAGGAACAGTATCTCATTTATTGTATTCTCATGTATCCCATTTCTGGAACATAGTATTCAGTCTGTTCATGTTCATAGACCTTCACAGTCCACCTGGAGTTTTTGAGAAATCATTCTGGATAGCTAAGTTGTATAGATATGTAAAGGTTAAATATTTGAAATACATAGACTTTTACAGTTTATTTCTGAACAAGAATCTTTAGTAAATTCACTGCATTGTTTTCTATTTTCTTAAATCATAAAGGATATAATTTAACCATTTTATTATAATAATGTACTCAGAAATTATTCATGTTGACAAACATTTAACAATGATGGCTAATCCATAGGTACTGTTATTCTTTAATTCATAAAGCTGCTTTTTACTCATTTATTCACCTTCCCATGTTTTCTTTTATAAATGCTTACACAAGATCCATCTGTTTTAATTTTTTAATCTAAAACTTTAAATTCTAATATGGACTTTACATTGGAACTGTACATTAAGTAAGAATATACTGTTTTTGAGTAAAGGGCTAAGAGTATCATTTTCATAGGTTCTAGAATAGTGAACTCCAATTTGTAAACTTTGAATTATTTCAGTTTGAATCTTCAAAGTTGTTTTCTTTATTCCTAGTGTTCAGGATTTGAAATAAGTATTCTTCCTGGAGGTGATTTCTCAAAAGATGAGGACGGTAGTTTGTAGAGGTGATTTGTCTGATTTGGAAATTTATTTTTCTTTTAACTATAGGACCTGGAAAGTAGAAACTTTTGTGATTTAAAGAAATGTCATGTTTAGTAGCTTTCTTGCCTGAAAATGCAGGTGGGCTTTCCATTTTTCTCTCCTCAGACTTATTGATTCATCTTTCTCCTCATTTTTTTTTCCATTTGTATCTGGCTGTGAGAAGAAGCTTTTGAAGAAACTCCATGTACGTTTTTTAAAATTGAAAAGAATGTGCAAACATTAGCTCAGGTGGAAAGTTGACTTTGCTTCTGCCTCCTTCATTTTAGCTTAGTATTTCAACTTGAAAATAGATTTAAATATGTTTAGCATTTTAAAAGAAAAGTGCTACCTACTTCGTTTGAGGACACAGAATATAAATTCTGTAATTAGTACAATCAGAATGGAAGAGTTCTTCCTGAAGAGCTGTATTCATACATGAGTCTGCATAAAGCACTTTACAGTTGAATTTTCAGAATCTGTTTTATTTGAAATTTGCCACAGCAGGGCACATAAGAAAGAACATTCAAGAAGGTGTCACAAGGCCTATACTTACCAGCCCCAGCTGCACCTCAGATGCATTGTGCAATAGTTAAAAGGCGGGCCTAATCTAAGCTATTTCTATGTGTAGAAATGATATATTGTCTGATGTACAGAGAGTGTGATGTAATTCATTTTCTCTCAATTCAATATATTTAGTAGTTCATTGAGGATTCCTGGCCTATATCTTTGTTGCTGTTGTTGTTGTTGAGGGTTCTTCATTATATAAATTGACAAAGAGATGAAATCAAATCTCCTTGCTCTGGTTAAAATCAACCCACCCAACCTCTGTTCCATTACTAAGCACCTTGTGATCCAAGCAGTGACACTTCCCCCTATTCCTTGCTGATACTCAACTGTTATGGCATTGCTGTTCTCTCTACATGAAGCCCATCACAATGTATGTACATGGCAAATCCCTTCTTCACAAGAACGTGATTGAATAGAGCTTACTCAGAGTCCACTCTGTCTTCCCAGGTCATGTTTGTTGGCCCTCCCTTGCTTTCCTATAGCGTGCGGACAGTCACTGTCAGCCCTCTTCTTATTTATCATCAGTTCAATTCAGTTCAGTCGCTTAATTGTGTCCAACTCTTAGTGACCCCATGAATTGAAACACACCAGTCCTCCCTGTCCATCACCAACTCCCGGAGTTCACTCAGACTCGCGTCCATGGAGTCGGTGATGCCATCCAGCCATCTCATCCTCAGTCGTCCCTTTCTCCTCCTGCCCCCAGTCCCTCTCAGAATCAGAGTCTTTTGCAGTTAGTCAACTCTTCGCATGAGGTAGCCCAAGTACTGGAGTTTCAGCTTCAGCATCATTCCTTCCAAAGAAATCCCAGGGCTGATCTCCTTCAGAATGGACTGGTTGGATCTCCTTGCAGTCCAAGGGATGCTCAAAGTCTTCTCCAACACCACAGTTCAAAAGCATCAGTTCTTCAGTGCCCAGCCTTCTTTATAGTCCAACTCTCACATCCATACATGACCACAGGAAAAACCATAGCCTTGACTAGACGGACCTTAGTCGGCAAAGTAATGTCTCTGCTTTTGAATATGCTATCTAGGTTGGTCATAACTTTTCTTCCAAAGAGTAAGCACCTTTTAATTTCATGGCTGCAGTCACCATCTGCAGTGATCTTGGAGCCCAGAAAAATAAAGTCTGACTCTGTTTCCACTGTTTCCCCATCTATTTCCCATGAAGTGATGGGACCAGATGCCATGATCATCATTTTCTGAACGTTTAGCTTTTTCACTCTCCTCTTTGACTTTCATCAAGAGGCTTTTTAGTTCCTCTTCACTTTCTGCCATAAGGGTGGTGTCATCTGCATATCTGAGGTGATTGATATTTCTCCCGGCAATCTTGATTCCAGCCTGTGTTTCTTCCAGTCCAATGTTTCTTATGATGTACGCTGCATATAAGTTAAATAAGCAGGGTGACAAGATACAGCCTTGATGTACTCCTTTTCCTATTTGGAACCAGTCTGTTGTTCCATGTCTAGTTCTAGCTGTTGCCTCCTGACCTGCATACAGGTTTCTCAAGAGGCAGGTCAGGAGGTCTAGTATTTGCATATCTTTCAGAATTTTCCACAGTTTATTGTGATCCACACAGTCAAAAGCTTTGGCATAGTCAATAAAACAGAAATAGATGTTTTTCTGGAACTCTCTTGCTTTTTCGATGATCCAGCAGATGTTGGCAATTTGATCTCTGGTTCCTTTGCCTTTTCTAAAACCAGCTTATACATTAGGCTTGGAGAATTTTGAGCATTACTTTACTAGTGTGTGAGATGAGGGCAATTGTGCAGTAGTTTGAGCATTCTTTGGCATTGCCTTTCTTTGGGATTGGAATGAAAACTGACCTTTTCCAGTCCTGTGGCCACTAATGAGTTTTCCAAATTTGCTGCCATGTTGAATGCAGCACTTCCACAGCATCATCTTCCAGGATTTGAAATAGCTCAATCGGAATTCCATTACCTCCACTAGCTTTGTTCATAATGATGCTTTATAAGGCCCACTTGACTTCACATTCCAAGATGTCTGGCTCTAGATTAGTGATCACATCATCATGATTATCTGGGTCATGAAGATCTTTTTCGTATAGTTCTTCTGTGTATTCTTGCCATCTCTTTAGTATCTTCTGCTTCTGTTAGTCCATACCATTTTTATCCTTTATCAATCCCATCTTTGCATGAAATATTCCCTTGGTATCTCTAATTTTCTTGAAGAGATCTCTAGTCTTTCCTATTCTGTTCTTTTCCTCTACTTCTTTGCACTGATCGCTGAAGAAGGCTTTCTTCTCTTTTCTTGCTATTCTTTGGAACTCTGCATTCAGATGCTTATATCTTTCCTTTCCTCCTTTGCTTTTCGCTTCTCTTCTTTTCACAGCTATTTGTAAGGCCTCCCCAGACAGCCATTTTGCTTTTTTGCATTTCTTTTCTATGGGGATGGTCTTGATCCCTGTCTCCTGTACAATGTCATGAACTTCATTCCATAGTTCATCAGGCACTCTATCTATCAGATCTAGTCCCTTAAATCTATGTCTCACTTCCATTGTATAATCATAAAGGATTTGATTTAGGTCATACCTGAATGGTCTAGCTGTTTTCCCTACTTTCTTCAATTTGAGTCTGAATTTGGTAATAAGGAGTTCATGATCTGAACCACAGTCAGCTCCTGATCTTGTTTTTGTTGACTGTATAGAGCTTCTCCATCTTTGGCTGTAAAGCATATGATCAATCTGATTTTGGTGTTGACCATCTGGGGATGTCCATGTGTAGAGTCTTTTCTTGTGTTGTTGGCAGAGGGTATTTGCTATGACCAGTGCATTTTCTTGGCAAAAGTCTATTAGTCTTTGCCCTGCTTCTTTCCACATTCCAAGGTCAAATTTGCCTTGTCATGTAAGTTCCTTATTTACGTGACTATTTGTCTTTTCTACTGTGTGAGTTTTTATAAGGGGAGACTGTGTTTTATTCATCTTTGTATCTTTAGTTTCTAGTCCAATATCTGACATATAACATTCATAGACTTAATGAATATTGAACAAATGAATGGATTGATAGCTAAATAAGAATATAAGTAGATAGAAACAATTAGCAAATTTTTTCAGATTGTTCTAATTAAAGCGGGTAGTCAGACAAAATGACCTCTTAAAGATTCATCAGAGCTATCAATCAGTATAGGACTTCATGATATTTAAGACTTTACATATATCTTATCAACAACAACAAAATCTTCCATTGAGAACAATTTTATTGAGAAGTCATTTGTGCTATATTTATTAACCCATTCAGTTATTTAAATGATTGTTCAAACCGATAATTCATGAGCATTAACTTTCTGCCTAGCACTACAGTAACCACATATCAGTGGGAAAGAGACTTTTGTAAACAAATGTAAATAAATATCAATACAATAAACTGGGAGACACCATTGTGTCTTGAATCTTTCTGATGGTCTGTTTCCACATTGGAAAAATGGCTTTATGAGAGTAAGGTACATTTCTACTGGTCAGAGTTGTTATTTGCCTCAAGGGATTTTTAAATTTCTTCTTTGATTTTATTGGTGACCCATTGCCTTTTTAGTAACATGTTGTTTAGTCTCCATGTAATCTCTTCCTTCTCATGTCTCTCTGTGGTTGATTTCTAGTTTTATGCCATTGTGGTCAGAAAAGATGCTTGAAATAATTTATATCCTCTTAAATTTTCTGGCACTCACCTTGTGTCCTAGTGTGTGGTCTGTCCTAGAGAACGGTAATGCACACTTGAAAAGCATGTGTATTACGGGTTTGCTGTTGTTGTGTGGTTTTGCACGTTCAGTTCAGTCGCTCAGTCATATCTGACTCTTTGCGACCCCATGAACCACAGCACGCCGGGCCTCCCTGTCCATCACAAACTTCCGGAGTTTACCCAAACTCACGTCCATTGAGTCGGTGAAGCCATCCAACCATCTCATCCTCTGTCATCCCATTCTCTTCCTGCCCTCAAATCTTGCCCAGCATCAGGGTCTTTTCAAATGAGTCAGCTCTTCGCATCAAGTGGCCAAATTATTGGAATTTCAGCTTCAACATCAGTCCTTCCAATGAATACCCAGGACTGATTTCCTTTGGGATGGACTGGTTGGGTCCCCTTGCAGTCCAAGGGACTCTCAAGAGTTGTTTTGCATGTAGTATCCTGTAAATGTTTATTCAGTTTAACTGTTCCATTATGTCATTCTCTTGCCTTATTGATTTCCTGTCTGGAACATCCGTCCATTAATTCAGTGAGTAAAATCTCCTGATGTTATTATATGACCATCTATTTCTCTGTTTATGTTTATTTGTATTTGTTTTATGTTTTTAGGCGTTCCTATACTAGATGCATATATGTTAACAAGTATGATATACTTTTCTTTTATTGATCCTGTTTTCATTATGTGAAATGAAAGCATCCTTCTCTGTACTTATAAGCCTTTGTTTTAAAGTCTGTTTTCTGTGATATGACTATTGCTACTCCAGCATTCTTGGCATTTCTATTTGCATAAAACAGATTTTCCCATACATTTATTTATGATGTGATTTCATCATAAAGTCAGTCTTTTATAGGCAACAGAGTGTAGGTTCTTATTTTATTTTCTAACCTACCACTTTGTCTCTTTTGATCAGAGCATTTAGTCCATTGACATTTAAAGCAATTATTGATAAACATGTATCACTGCCACTTTAAAACTTTTTTCCCACTGATTTTGTGTTTGTTCTTTTTTCCTTCTTATTTTTGTGTTCTTTTTGTGGTTTGATGATTTTCTTTTGCAGTATGCTTGGATTATTTTGGGTTTTGTCAATCTGTTGTATGTTTTTGATTTGTGGTTACCCAAACCACTCGTTTTCAAACATGTTAACCTGTAACTATATCTACCCTCTTTAAACTAGCAATCATATTTACTCAAATACATTCTGTAAGATCTGCACTTTCTCACTCCCTCCCACAACATTTTGTGATTTTTTGATGTCTTATTTATATCTTCATGTTTAACCTTTTGCTTTTCATTTTAGTTATAGTCACTTCTACAGAAGTTTTTATTGTTTTTCTTTTGAAATGATTAATTTCTGTGATCATCAATCCTTTCATATTTTTAACTTTCCTGTTATGATTTCCCCTTTATATAGATTTTTCTTCTCTTATATTTAGAGAGGAACTTGCAATATTTCTTCAGGGATAGGTTAAGTATTGCTGTTTTGTTTTTGTTCATCTGAGAAATTCTTTCTCTTGCCTTCTAGTCTCAGTGATAATATTACTGGGTAAAATATCCTAGGTTGCATGGTTTTTCTTTTCAGATATTTGAATATATCTTGCTACTTCCTTCTAGCCTATAAAGTTTTTGTAGAGAAATTAACTGGTATCCATATAGAGGGTTCCCTTGTAAGTGACACTTTATTTTTATCTTGCTGCCTTTAGAATCCTCTCTTTAACTTTGTCATTTTAATTATGACATGTCTTGGTGTAGGTGTGTTTGGGTTCATCTTGTTTGGGATCTTCTGTGCTTCCATTAGCTAGATATCTATTTCCTTAAGTTTGGGAAGTTTACAGCCATGATTTCTTCAGATACAGTTTCAATCCCATTCTCTTTCTTCTCCTGAGAACCCTATTATGCAATCCTAGATTTGCACACTTTATATTATCCTATAGGTATAGTGTGGTGCCTCAATTTAAAAAAAAAAGGCATTTCTCTTTCTGTCTGCTGTTCTGGTTGGATGATTTCCATTATTTTATTTTCCAGTTTACTTATTGTTCTTCTGCATTATTTGTTTGCTGCTTCTTGCCTTTAGCACAGTCTTTGTCTCTGCAGTTCTAATTCACTGTCACAGTGATCTGCATTTCTTTCAACAGCCTTTCTTAATTCCCTCAGTATTTTTATTGCCTCTTTTTTTTTGAATTCAGAATCTGGTAGACTGGAGAAGTATGCTTCATTATGCTTTCAGGGGATTTCTCTTGTTATTTTAATAAGAAGTAGTCCTTTTTTGTTTTTTTCTTTTTTTCTTATATCTCTTGGACTCTCTGAGTTAAGGAGAAATAGTAATATACTGTGATCTTGAAGAGCCATTTTTATATAGGAGCATCCTTGTGTAGCCTGCATGAGTCCAATATTTTTGGCACGAGGGCTGCTTTTGGTGTGGTTGTTTGTCACACCTTTCTTGCAGTGTGCTGGGTCTTGCCCCCTTGATAGGGGATGTATTTGGTGTGGTGGTGACCAGAGCTTGTGTTGAATGTTGGGCAGGGCCTTGTCTTTGTTCTGTGGTTGTCACAGACCCATTAGGGGCAGATTCTGCCCTCCAATAGTTGAAACAGAAGCCCCTAAATCCAAATCTACCCAGTAATGAGAGGTCAGTGGGACCAGAGCACTCCCACTGGGAAAAGAGTTTCTGCGTGGCATTCCTCAGGACTGTCCAGCTGAACGTGCCATTCCGTGATGCTGCCTGTCACCTGGTGTGTGTGCCCACAAAGATCACTTTTGCTGACTGCCTTCAATGACTGCTCTACTTTAGAGCTCCATTAATTGGCTCAGAGGTCCCTTAGTCATTCAGACAAGCTCACAAAGCCACTAACATAA